>CAUYRH010170174.1:0-10338 GCA_963574655.1 Perodicticus potto | reverse complement strand
CCCAAGGAAAATGAAATTATTTTGTGAAAAATATACCAGCCCTTCAAATGTTTATTGCAGCACAATCCACGATTATAAAGATTTGGACTCAATCTAAGTGCCCATCAATTTATGAGTGGATTAAGAAAATGTTCTATCTATTCCATGGCATACTACTCAGCCAGGAAAAGGAATGAAATAATGTTCTATCTATACCATGGCATACTACTCAGCCAGGAAAAGAAATGAAATAATGTCTTTTGCAGCAACTTAGAAGGAACTGGATACTATTATCCCAAGTGAACAGTGTATCTCAGGAATGGAATACCAAATACCATATGTTCTCACTCCTAAGTGGGAGCTAAATATTTGGTACAAAAGGACACAAAGAGATGCTAAGGATAAGAAAAAACAAGAGGGGGAAGGCTGGGAGAGGGTCGTGGTATAAAAACTTACCTGTTGGGCAGCACCTGTGGCTGAGTGGGTAGGGCACTGGCCCCATATACCGAGGGTGATGGATTTGAACCTGGCCCCAGCCAAACTGCAACAAAAGATAGCTGAGCATTGTGGGGGGCGCCTATAGTCCCAGCTACTCAGGAGGCTGAGGCAAGAGAATTGCCTAAGCCCAGGAGCTGGAGGTTACTGTGAGCTGTGTGACGCCACGGCACTCTACCGAGGGCGATCAAGTGAGACTCTGTCTCTACAAAAAAAAAAGAAAGAAAAACTGAAAATATGACAGGAATGATTTGTGGAATGAGAGATTCTAAAGCATGATGTAAATGTTAGATACAGCTAAACTGCTTTATTCACAATCTCCTTACGTGTCTCCATGACCTAAATTTTGGTTATTGCCACAAAACTAAATGACATACCTTCTGGCTCATTTAACTGCTATGTTGTAGAGTCTTGTGCCCCCTTCGTCTGGGCTCCTGTTTTCGGGCCTCCGATTGGCCCTACCTTTCTATTCCAATGGTACTGAGGTTTTTAATCTCAAAGTTTCAGAACTTTTGAAACAATAGTAGTGATTTTCCTTTCTCTCTTAATGGTACATTGAAAGAAAAATAAAAACAAATACTGTCCTTATAGACATGCGACTAAAAGGAAAAGAACGTCAAACACAGCTATTAGCCTCAATCATTGCTTTTCTAAAACAAAACCATTTCTTTTCGTGGTTCCAGTGTAATATGTTAAAATTAGAGGAATAAAGTCACATGAAAAATAAGCAGGCTAGCTGTGAGGCAAGTGCGTTTTTGGTGAACACAATCAGCTATAAGGACAATCCCTCCTGATGAGCTCCCCCTGGGCGTCTAAGCTACAGTACTTGTTTTAACACTGAGGACAGGCTTCGCGGTGATTCAAACGTGGAGTGTACGTGACTGCCAGTTTTTCATGTTATGTATAATCAAGTGAATGAAGAGAATATGAAATCCACTTAACACGTGCAGTTTAACTAGGAGGAAGATGATGCTGCCAGCACTAAGATTTATCTCTGATGAGTTTTCATGCTGCTAAAGTGGGAAACTAATAATTTTCTATCGATTTAGACTCTAAATTTCCTCCACGGGAAAGCGAGTGGGGTGGGTGGAGATCCTCTATTCACGTAGCATCCCCCAGTTGTCAATGTGGGAATTTATGCACACGTCTTTCATGGTCAGTTTTTTTGGAAGGAAGAATGATGTCATGAACTTTAAATGTATCATAGTTTTCTTTCATCTTTTTGTTGGCTTATAGTTTGCCAAAATAATGGGCTGTTTTGCAAAGATCATGAAATGGAATTTTTTTTTTCTGGTTTAGTCACATATTTCTAATGTCTTGTTTGCAGGAAGTCTTACTCGTAATCTGTCCCCAGCTGGAAGTGCTCTCTCTTACGGATTTTTATGTTTGGATCTCATTTATGACATGTGTTTTGGGAAGACCTGTATGTATTTTATTTTTCCCACTAGAATATAAAACAGCCTGAGAGAAGGTGATTTATGCACTGTATTTCTAGTATCTTGAATAGATCAGGTATTTAAAAACAGAATATATCAATTAATCAATACGTTTCTACCTTGAATAACAGTTGCAAACAAACCTATAGTCCTTCAAAATGAAAAGAGAGATTTAGTAAAAATTGTTCTTGACCTTGGGTAAAAGAACCAGTTCTGCTGTTTTCTGGCTGCTAATGTGCTTAAGAGTTGATGTGCTGTTATATTATTCTCTTCTCTAAGCCTAATTTTTAGGCAATATTATTCTCTTCTCTAAGCCTAATTTTTTCATCTGTGAAATGGCAATGGTTGACATAGCTCATTGCTGAGTATCACTATGATTGCCAGATGGCCAAGGAGTCCTTCAACAGTGACTGATATTCAACAATGAGACATGTAGCCCTTTTTGTAGGATGAGTTTGAAACTTCAATGTCAGACCTTGGTATGTCTGCCTTACGGAACTGATGTGGAGCTCTAAGTTAGGAATTATATGTACGGGTGTTTTGTGAACCACAAAGTGCTGTGGAAATGTGAGAAATTGAACCATATGCGAAGGGGAGTCTGGAGTCTTTGCTGATTCCCACACTGAACTGACTTTGAAGCCCTCAGGAGAAATTTATGAGCCATATGAAAGTATCCAGAAGGGTGCCCACCTCATTGTAGATACTTCATATTATTGGATGAACTGAATTATTGATAACTTCAACTATCAAAAGAGTTCCCTTAGACAGTCAAGGGAATCGTACCCAGGCCTGGCCCAGAGGAAGAAGAAACTGACAGCCAAGTGTGTGACTTTTCGATGGCTGTTGGCTTTGTGCTCAGATCATGATTCTACAGAATACTCCTTCAGAGAGCTGTTTGAAAGAGCTGTGTAGGGTTTCACCTATAGGGCTCAGCAGGGACCATTTCTTGAATTGTTCAACAGAAGTAGTGCTCAGAAATTACCCTTGGGTTATCCAGCAACTGGAAATCTAAGAGCTGTTCTGGAGGCAAAAAGTACCTTAAACTTAAGAGAGATTAAGGCAAACAGATGCTGGTGGCAAGTTTCATTCATGGTTGCTCCAAATGGAGTCACATTAGTGCTAAGATCTGTCATTTATTTAATGCATTCCTTAAAAATATTTAATAGTTTGGCCTCTTGTGTGCCAGACACTGTTTAGACACGTGGTATACAAGAAGGATAGAAATTTCCTGCCATTGTGGACAAAACTCCCCAGGAATAGCTATTGGAAGGTGCTGTGACCACAAGCTAGTGTCAATGGTAACTCGCTAACGGCAACAGCTGTGCCCCTGGGATCCATGAGTGGCCTGAATGGACAGAAGCACCTGTGCAGGAAATCTGGTGGTCTCTCTGCCAGCCCAGCATGAGCCAACCTGAGGTTCAGGGAAAAGAAGAGAAGTCATTAATTGTTTTAAAAATAAATTTTATTTTCCTATAATAAATAGTTATGGCTTGATTCCTATGTCGGCTTCCCTTGACTAATTCCCCACGTCTATCTGTCATTCTCCTCTCTCGCTTATCACTTTCTAGCAAATATTACGGTTAACTTTTCTTAAGGGAAAGATAAAGTAGAAGGTAGCAAAACTGTGATAACTGCTGGAAAATCTCCATAGGAAGAAACCCACACATTAGTAAGAATCTCAAACGGTTTTAAAAGTGGGTGACTCAGTAATAACATTCTCTTCCCATGGCCTAGTGACATATTTTGACCTATAGTGGACTCTCTTGTACTTTGAGACATCATCATTATTCATTATGATACTTGAAATGATGCCAAGAGATTGAAGATTGCATGAACATATTAATGAGATGGAGATGCATTCTATAGACTCGTGAGCATCACTCTGAGAAATTGAATGTGTTTGGGTAAAACAAGAGAATTTAAGTTAAGTAACAAAAGAGACTTTTGCTTTCGTTTGTCACTCAGAATGGTTGTCAGTGTTTTGTAGATGTATGGGCGATATCTTCAGATTGAGAGCGTAGGCTTGGGGGTCAGCTTGCACTTGGGTTTCAACATTTAGTAGATGAAGAAACTGAAGCTCAGAGAGATCATAGATAGGATAATCACATAAAATAATATATACAAAACACTTAGCACAGTGCCTACATCTAAGCACAGAACACATTTGATGTTAGTGATATTATTCCTATTTAGAATAATACATCTAAGAATACTTTGATTAATTCCCTGCAAGATACTGGTTTCATTACCAAACCATACATTTTAATGATTACAACAGTGATGTTGCAAAATATTAACATTTTTAACTCTTTACAATATGTTTATGGCTTTTTAAAAGGGCTTCTGATCCAAATGAATACCTATTATGTGCAAATGTTTTTATAGATGTTTGAAGGAAAAAAAGACAAAAGTGAAGTTAATCTTCCAAGAGACACTTGGGTCAATGGCATTTAGTGATCTAATTTGACTATTAATCTTAGCTCTCATATAACCTTGGAAATGTTGATTCTTGTACATATCAATCCATTTTCACTGAGTGTTCTTTGTGTGTCAAACCTGACTATATACTCAGAGAGATGCTACTAATTTTGTAACAGAGGGTAAAGTTGGTGTCAAGTTTAAAATGAGCTTATGCGTGCAGGATATAGAGAGATAGGAAGTACTTTCAGTTCAATGAAAGAGTAAGAGCCAATGATTAGCAATATATCTATGTCATATTTGGTGCATCAGTTAGGATACTTCTATTTGCGAGTGACAGAAAACCCAACCTTCATTGGCTTAAGCCAAAAAAAAAAAAAAAAAGCCACAATAACAAAAACAAAATTAAATGGCTCACTCAACTGAAAACTCCAGCTGTAGTATAATTCAAGAACTCAGATTACGTTATTGAAAACTTGTTTATCTCAATCTCTCATTTCTGCTTTCCAATTCATTAGCTTTATTCTCTGCTCCACTGGTGATAAAGAACATTGCAAAAGAGCCACAAATAGCCCAGGCTCGTATCCTCCCAGGTATAAACTGGTAGAAAAATGCAACTCTCTTCTCAGTTTTTTTGGGTTACTTGTCTATCCCCAGTCCGTTCCTGTGGGCAGGGGGATTTGATAGGCTGGTGAGAGAGTCCTGGGTTACTTACGCCACCCCTGAGCAGGAGTCCTTCCCAGGAGCCAACGGAGTGCAGGTGGGGGACGTGTTGAAGCCAAGCCTGTCCCACACGTTGTAGACATTACACTGTGTAGAGTGAACTCTGCTCAGAATGGGAATGTCAATTCAATGACCACGAATGTCCTCTTCAGTTCTAAAATTCTGAGTCTGTACTTTCATGATAGGGTAGTGTTCATAGGTGGGTATCTGTAAGGACAGAATAAGGAAATTTTAAGTTGTAGTTAAGATTATGGCAGATTGATAATGTGACCTAAAGTTTCTCAAGTCATACTGCAAACACAATAGGGAAATTTCTTTTTCCACACTTTTTTTTTTTATGGAAACAAAAGTAAAACACTGGACACTGATTTATCATAAGGAGTTAGTTTTGACGGTCACTTTGGTTACTGGTGATTCATTGCTTCTGTATGAGACATTCTTTAGTGTTGAAGATGAATTGCCATAACTCTTTCCTAAAAGAGCTTTGACTGTCTTTACCTTTAGAGAGAACAAAATAATGGCCCTAAGAAGTTCATTTACACTAGTCAATGAATCCTAGCCACACTATGCATAGAGTAATACGATTGGTTCTATTTCACAGATGAGAAAACTGAGGGATAGAGAGATTACATAACAAGTTATGTAGGTTATAAATCATATGTTAAACATGTGATATGTTCTTTAACCTGTTTGTAATGCTATTAAATATAATAGCAATTTGTGTTGTCCAAAATAGAAGTTTGGGTTATTATTTAATCAACATTAACAAATATATTGATCTTGCATGTGATATTTTGATTTACACATTATATTTTTAATTTTAATGTATAATTTATATTTTATACATTATATGTTGTTATTTGTATGCTCAAAAGTTTATTCAGTTACTTTGTATTAAACAAATACAAGTAGTATGAAACATGTATTTCTCTGTAGTCTTTCTAATTATACATTCTTTAATGTACAATTATAATTCTTTAATGTATAATTTATATTTTATACATTATATATTGTTATTTGTATGCTCAAAGCTGTATTCAGTTATTTTGTATTAAACAAATACAAGTAGTGTATTAAACAAATACAAGAAACATATATTTCTCTGTAGTCTTTCCTGGCTCAAATATAAATAATTTTGAGAAACTATATTTGACAAATCATTTTCTGAATTTTACAAAATTATGCTAAATAACAGATGATGGGATACTTTGGCTATGGGTTATGAATGAAGTTAGATAACATATTTGAAAATATTTGACATTAGATTTTTGTATTGAGTTGCCTTTCGGTCTTTACATTTGTTTTTTATATGCATTCCTGTCCATTTGATTTAATAACATTCTAAAAATAAAAATTTCGGAAGATGTTAGGATTTTGAGATTTTTCTGAAAGCAAAATTAAAGAGTACACACAGAGTTTCACCAATTTGCAAAGCTTCCAAAGATACGCCCTAAATAGTTTGAACAGATAAGCCTGGAGAAAAACATTGAGCTTGTAAATAATTACTGACTTTCCATTATGTACACCAATAAATGATTTGGACAAAGGTCCTTGAATTGGGCTAGGAGGCTGATCCTAAGGAAAGGATTCTGGAATTGGACCAGTTACCAGCTAGGTGGCGCTGCAGACACTATCCCTGGGGTAGAGTGGTGAGATTCCTTCACACGTGCTCCTGTGACTTCTATCCCTGGTGTTCTGGGATGGGATGCAAATGGAAGGAGAGGCACTCATAGGGCGATGTCTCAGCACTTGAGAGGTGCGGGAGAGATGAACCACTCTGTGCGGATGTGGGACTCTTCATAAGCACCTGTGATTCACTGAAAAAAGGAATGATTGTTTCCTAACTGGTAAAGTGAAGCGTGGGAGTCAGAGGGCCCTACGATGGTGTTGCAAGAGATTCTTACCTCCTGGAGGTGGAGCAGACACAGATAAAGAACACGCCGCGTGGTAGAACTTCATTAAGGTGACACTTTCAGCCCAGGCCAGTCTTCCACACCGAGGTCAGCCTGCTGGGGCCGGAGCAGGACCCTGAAACGCGGAATGGGGTTGTTTGCGTAGAGGCTCTTGGCCTAGATGAACATTCAGACTCCTTCGGAATGTGGTTTTTACCTTAAACCAACAGCTATTATATGGTCCTCTGTGCCCCTTATAGGTAAAACACGTGTGTTTCAGAACCGAAGGGTAGAAGCAGGAATAACCCTGTTCACTAATGTCCCTGGGAAATGGAGAACTTGTTCTCCAATCGCTTAGGCTTTATAGGCTGGAAGTTCCTGTTTGCAGACGAGGGTGTTTTCATCAGGGGCACCGTGAGGCCCATCACACACAAAGCTCTAATCTCCACCTGGTCATTTTTGGCTCCTTGTATCAGTAGGCTAGCAAGCCGAGAAAGGAAGAGAATGTACTTGCTGGAGTCATTGGCCTTGATTATCCAGGGGAGGAGGGAAGCATTGGTGCTGTGTAACAGGAAAGGATGTGTTCGTTACTCGATCCTCCACTGCGGTGCCCAGTTGCTCCCACGCCTAACTGCATCTGTTAACGGGCAAGTACTGTGATGACAGACTGATAAGTGCGTGGTAACCAGGGCCAACACCCCACAAAGGTGAAGTTCTTGGCTAGCTCATCAGGGAGCCACCTAGTTCCGAGGTTCTAGACAAAGTAGAGAGAAATATAGAATGGGGAGAGGGAGGTATCATTCACGGCCTTGGCAGACCCATGGCAGCAGCTGGGGCTGTAGTTCATGCCACTCATCTTCCTCCTGAACCTTTCCCAGCCATTATGACTAATCAGAATCTTGGAGAAGTTGTGCCTAGAGTGAGTAAACTTACTGTGAAAAGCGAGTAGGCGTGAGCAATGCAAGGTGGCCCGTAGTGGACGTGTTGGTGCCTCGCCCAGGCCTCCTCACCATTTGGTGTACCCGCCTCCCAGTGGATGTTTTGGGAATGACAAGACTGTCAAACAGAGAAGCAGCTGTCTCTAATATTCTTGAGATTTTGTGCAGCACTCCCCCCCACAACCCGCTTTCTCAGGCAGGTGATTTTTTTGCTTTCCCCAAATCAATGACTGACGTGAAGGTACAAGGAGGTTACAGACGGGTAACAGCCTTCTTCCCTTAAAATGAGACCAAAGCTGTGATGCAGTTTGCATCCCAGGGCTCTTCCAGGGTATCAGATTGAAGCTAGTGTACAGACAAGACCACACTTTTGCTTGGTTATTTTCTTTGTCTTATTTTGCTTCTTTTGCCTCCCTTCTTCCCCCGAGAGCATTCCTTTAATAAATAATCTTAACGAGGAGCCTCATCCCAGGCTTTTTCTGGGAACCTGACATGAGACAGGTGTTTGGAGTCCTGCGTGTCAGGGAGATTCCTTAGGAAGAGAGCAAGCTGAAGATTTGGCTCAGGTGAGTTATCATGCTGCTATGACAACAGTTAAGCAAAGGAAATAACAAGCAGTAATTTAAGATTCGGAAACCAGGATATAACTAATGATCTTAGGGCAAGAGTCAGATCAGAGTGAACGGAGAAATGAATGAGAGCAATGTTACCAAAGTCCATGCATTTAGACAAATATACCAAGAGTTTTGTTGGGAAACTAAGTCTCGGAGTTAGGCAGATTTGGAAATAGGGTGTGGTAGGGGTGTGTGTGTGTTAGTGTGTGGTGTGTGTGTAAGGATGAAGGTACTCTTGAGGATGTCAGATTCTTGAGAATTCTATGTGTTTAGAGACCAACAAAAAGGAATAAGTTGACAATATAGGAAAAGATGTGGAGTCAGTATTGCTGAACACCTGTGTGATTCTCGTAAAAAACATGTATGAATAGAACTCACAAACTCAGAATAAAAGATGAATGGCAACTTTTTTTTTTATGTCTAGTAAAAGTACTGGCAGTAGAGCCACAAGTACTCAGAAGCATCCAAACCTCCTGAATAGATAATAATGGTAATTTTCTGTAAAATAGATAAAACAACAGCTTTCTGATTGCCTGCCATATAAAATGTATTTCCTGTTGCTAGGTGAGATGAGATAAATCACATGGCAAATGATGTGTGCTATTTGGGGTGTTTACCAATAACGTAACAGGAGACTGGCAAATTGCCAAATTGAGATGGCTGAAGGAAATGACAATCTAGAAAAGGAAAAAAGGGACTACATGAGAATTTGAGTGCTTTAAATCCAATTAATATGAACCTGTAAGTAGGCTAGATGCTAGAGGCCACTACAATGTTTCAACAATGAGCTTTATCGCAAGGATATTGTAATTCTCATTGTATAATTGAATCCACATCTTAAAGTCTACAAGATTTTGAGAGGCAGTCAGGCTCATCCTGCCAACGCTTCTCTTTCCTTTTGCCATCTGTAGTTGTCCACCGTCCATCGATGGGCATTCAACTCATTTTCCATTTTCTCCCTGCTGTTTTTCAAGGACTCTATCCTCTTAGCTCTGAGAACTCTTACCTTCTGGCACAGTTTCATGTGTCGGCTCAATCCAGGAGATTTGGAAATTGGCAGTTCTTCACGATGCTCCTATCCTCCACACGGGGCGCCAGTGTGCCCGTGAGCACTGGCTCCAAGGCCAAGGACATAGTGCTATCATTTAGTCTGAAACATGGCAAGAATTGTTAACTTCATGAGCATCTCTCCTTATCATCTTTGTACCCCAAGGTTTCCGTTCATTTTTGCTTTCTCCTTGGCACTGCCCTTACATTTTATTCAGAGAAGCAAATGTGAGGAGTTGAGAGGCTGGTTCATAAGCTTTTGGTAACAGCTTGACCTGAAATGTAAACTGTGTCATTTGCTTTGTGGGTCAAGTGAGTCAGACTCTATCAGGTTCCAGTGGGTTAGTCATTTGAAAGGGCACATGTCATTCAGCCGATTGTCCTCCTTTCTGTCTGACTTACCATCCCTCTTTCCTGCTGCCCTGTCACTCCAGAGGCCACTGAGTGTGGCCTCGATTAGAGATGACCTTTGTGTGATAGTCAGATCCGGTAATTGCTTCCCTCATTTTTTATGTCAGAATAATTATTAGTGGGTGTGAACCTTTATTTCATTTTATTTTTTTGCAGTTTTTTTGGCCGGGCCTGGGTTTGAACCTGCCACCTCCTGTATATGGGGCCAGCGCCGTACTCCTTTGAGCCACAGGCACCACCCGGGTGTGAACCTTTATAAAGATAATCTTAGGTTTAGCCACAGACCTTTTGTTACTGTTTTTTTCTTCCTGTGCTGTTACCAGGAAAAACCATTGCTCTGTTACTAACTCTGAGGACTCTTTCTAAGTTCCTTGGTTTTCAAAAA
>CAUYRH010170172.1:0-11934 GCA_963574655.1 Perodicticus potto | reverse complement strand
CTTTGTCCTCTACCTCTGAGATTCTTTCTTCTGCATGGTCTAATCTGTTGTTGATACTTTCTACTGCATCTTTAAGTTCCCTAATTGCTTCATTTCCCTCATCTCTGCCATATCCTTTTTATATTCTTCTCTTAATTGATTCTGTTTTTGGATTTCTTTTTCCACTTTATCAGCATTTTCCTTCAGTATTTCCTTCATTTCCTTGATTGTTTTCATCATCTGTATTCTAAATTCCCTTTCGGACATTTCTAACATTTCCTTATAGGTGGAATCCTCTGCAGTATCTATCTCACAGCCCCTTGGGGGGGTTGCCGTTGGCTGGTTTTTCATGATGCCAGGAGTTTTCTGCTGATTCTCTTTTATCTGTTTCCTTGCCCTAATTTTTCCTTTCACTTCTTCATGTTGTTTAAGTTGCCTTGCCTCTGGACTAGGGTTTCGATGAGTCCAGATCTCCACCGCTTTTGCCTTCTTCAGGGGGTCCAGAAGTCTCACGCTGTCTCCCTGCATCCCCAAAGGGATGTTTCTGGGCAGATCCCACCAGCCAGAGATGCCTGAAGTCTTCTCTTCCTAGTCTCACCGTTCCCAGTTGCAAGGAAGCTGTTGCTCAGCCACCATCTTGCTCCACCCTCGCAACCCACTTTTTTTAAAAGACAGGGTTTTAACTCTGCCTTCCCAGACTAGAGTGTAGTGGCCTTATCATAGCTCACTACAATCTCAAACTTTCAGGGTAAAGGGAGCCTCCTGCCTCAGAATCCCAAATAGCAGGAACTATTGGCACATGCCCCCATGCCTGGCTAATTTTTCTATTTTTTGTAGCAATGGGATCTCATTCTCTTGTTCAGAGTGGTCTCAAACTCCTTTCTCCCACCTTTGTCTCCCAAATTGCTAGGATTACAACCATGACCCACTGTGCCTGACCCTTTTTTCTCCTTTTTTGTTTTCGGATTTACCATTGGTTGTATCAATGGATATGGAACTCAGGGTGGAGTGGGTCAACTATGTTTAGAGTTTTGCAGGAATTAACAGTCTAATTCTAGATTTTTTTCTTTTTTTGAGACAGTTTCATTTTGTCACCCTCAGTAGAGTGCGATGGCATCACAGCTCACAGCAACCTCAAACTCTGGGGCTTAAGCGATTCTCTTGCCTCAGCCTCCCAGGTTGCTGGGACTACAGGCACCCACCACAATGCCCAGCTATTTTTAGAGATGGGGTCTCACTCTGGCTCTGTCTGGTCTCAAACTTGTGAGCTCAGGCAATCCACCCGCCTGGGCCTCCCAGAGTGCTAGGATTATAGGCATGAGCCAGCCACCACACCCTGCTTCTAGAATATTTTCAACACTTAAAATGAGAGCTCCAATTTCTCCATCTACTTGCCAAAACTTGTTATTGTCTATTTCATCATACCCATACTATTGAGTGTGAATTGGTATTCCCATTGTGCTTTGATTTGTATTTTCTGGATGGACAGTGATATTGAACATATTTTCTTGTGCTTATTGACTATTTGTATATTTTCTTTGGCAAAATGTCTATGCAGATCTTTTGCCCATATTTTAATTGGGTTATCTGCCCTCGTATTATTGATTTGTAAGCATTCTTTATGTATTCTGGATGCAAGTAAGTCCCTTGTCATATGATTTACAAATATTTTCTCTTGTTCTGTGCATTGTCTTTTTACTTTCTGATGCTGCCCCTTGACACGCAAACTATAATTTTGCTAAAGTCCTTTTTATCTATTTTTTTCTTTTGTCAATGTGCTTTTTATGTTGTATCAAAGAAACTATTGCTTATCCCAAGGTCAAAAAGACTCAGTCCCATGTTTTCTTCCAAAGGTTTTTTAGTTTTAGGTCTATGATCCATTTTGAGTTTATTTCTGTATGGTAGTCATATTAATTTTTCACATGTGGATAAAGAGACTATTCTTGTTTTTTTTCCTTTGTAAGGAGACTATTCTTTATCTCATTGAATTGTCTTAGCACCTTTGCCGAAAATCTGCCAAAATCAATTCAGCATAAATGTGTTTATTTCTAGACTTTAAATTCTATTCCATTGACCTATATGTCTGCCCTTATGCTAGTTCTGCATTGCCTTGATTATCACAGCTTTGTAGTAGGTTTTGAAATCTGGAAGGTTGAAAACTTCAATTTTCTTTACAACTGAAAACTGAAGGAAGGTTGAGGAAGTTAGACTTGCCTGAGATCATGTAGCTATGATGTAGTAGAACCAGAGTTCATACCCTTGCAGTCAGGTTCTAGGGCACATGCTTAGAACTATTCTGCAGCACTGCTTCTTTCGGAACCTAACAGAGCAAAGTTCATATTGAGGCCAGATTGGGAGTTATGCCTAGATTTTTTCATTTCTGGGAAATGCTAGGGGTACTCTGAAGAGCACTACAGAGCAACAGCCTGATTTGGATATGAAAGGTTGACACACTGGCCATTTGATCCTCTAAGCCAGCTTCCAGCCACAGATTGGCTGCTGCTAACCACATTTCCATTTTGAAAATTATGTTCCTTTGCTTTCCCAAGTTTCTAATTGCCACTCCAGCCCTTCATTGCCGTCCTGGACTTCACATCTTCTCTTAGGTCCTTTAAGTGCATTAACTGGAAGTGTTTATGTGCAAAGGCACAGCCTCTTTTCCCTCTGCCCTACTTTTCCCAGCCAGCACCTGCTCTATTGCTTACTATTCTTTCACTGTGTTTCAGCCAGAGATCTCATAGCATTGTTGAAGCCAATGGTTCTCAGTCTTGGCTGTGCATCAGAACTACTTGCGGAGCATTTTAACTTTGTGTGTGCCTCCAGTGATTGATTTAGTAGGTCTGGAGTGGAAGCCAAGCACTTGTATTTTTATTATATAAATCCCCAGGTAAGTCAGGATTGAGAGCCTCTGGTTTAGGCATTATTGAGTGACAATGATTATCCTTATATTACAGAGAAGGCACCCTTACCTATTATATCTCAGTTGCTTGCTGCAGTCTCACAAGTCTCTAGGATAATTATAGAGTCCGTTTTCTGATTCCTAGAACCTTACTATTATCCTCAGCAGTAATAAACCTTTACAAGCATTATTTAATAGTTCTTTACTAAGCTCTACAGGGGCACTAGGCCCAAAGATGAATAAATCATCGTCACCTGCCCTCAAAGTCTAGTCTAGGAGACAGTTACAGAAACTGTACTGCATTGTAAACATTGCTCCTAGCTGTATAAACAAAGGGGTTTTAAGAACCCACTGCCTCTGGGAGAGGGGAGCTATGTGGGAGAAAGGGAAAGAAGTTTGTGGATGTTTCACAATGAAGTTAACATTGTCATCACAGCCTTGAAACATAAGAATTTTTGCCTGGCAAAGAAGGGGCTGACTTGGCTAGAAAACCACATGAACAAAGATAGAGATGTGACAATGCACAGCTTGTTCAGGAGGCAATAAGTAGTCTCCTATAATAGTATTCTAAAGAAGCATAGTAAGACTAAAAAAGTAGGGTGAGGCCAGATTGCCATTCTTTTTACCCTTGTGTAGAAAGAAGCTGTAAGTTGACTAACTTAGTAAACTATAATTCTTCAAAGGAGCTGACTTTCAGGGAGTCTTTAGGACAATAACCTAGTGTCTGCTACCTTATCTTAAGATTTCTTAACATCATAGGGTCAAGAAGGCATTGATCCACTTGACACAGATGAAATACTAAGTGACGTAACATATTTAAATCTATAAGTCAATATAATGGGATACTATGCAGCTGTTAAAAAGATTGCAGTGCATCTATGTTTAACTTATATGAAAAGATATAGAGAAAAAGATGCAAGAGCAAGTTAAAGAACATGTGCATACAAGTATAGCTTAATCCCATTAGTGTTTTGGGGTTTTTAAGGTTTGATATACATATACCTTTTTGTATGTGTAAGAAGTATATGGAAATTTGTGGAATCCACAGGAACACTAGAGTGAGATCAGGGGCCAGGCAATGGGGGCTCATGCCTGTAATCACAGCACCCTGGGAGGCCGAGGTGGGCAGATTGCTTGAGCTCAGGAGTTCGAGACCAGCCTGAGCCAGAGTGAGGTCCTATCTCTAAAAAATAGCCGGGCATGTGGCGGGCACCTGTAGTCCTAGCTACTCTGGAGGCTGAGGTAAGAGAATCACTTGAGCCCAAGAGTTTGAGGTTGCTGTGAACTATGAGACCATGGCACTCTACCCCAGGATGACTGAGTGAGATTCTATCTCCAAAAAAACGTGAAATGAAAAGAGGAGTTTTTGCTTTTCACCTTCTTCCTCTTTGTACTATTTGAATTTTTTTGCCATGAACTTTATTACTTTTATAATCTAGTTACTGTTAAAAAAATAAAACTTTAACTATGATTTAATATAAAATAAATAAAAATAATAATAAAACTTTAAATTTGACCCAGCATTTTGCTAACCTTCAAAGTTAACAGAATCTTCTCTTTGATCCCAATGTCCACCCCCTCCTCCAACATAACATCCTGAAGGAAAAGGAAGTGCCCCAACTTTACAACATATCAGATTTTCTGCTGACCTTTCATAAATTCTTTCAATGTGTGCCATGCAAATATCAGAAACCTAGGTGCTCAATTTGTCCCAGACCCAGCTCTTCCTTCTAATCCTGTCTTAGAATCAGCATATGTAAGACTTGTGCTATTTTGGAAGTTTCTGCCCTAAATATACACTTCAGCCCATTTAAATGGAAAAAATGACTATGGCAGCTGTGCAGTGACTGTTGACCTGCACTGAGGAGTGCAGCAAATGAAAACTTCCTTTCCTCCTGAAATAATAGCTGTTATCTTGCTCTAAAGCCTGAGTGTGAGAACTTAAACCAGAGGCTTCATGGATAGGTCCCTGTTACTGAGTTCCGTAGCGCATTATGACAAAATGGGGTTTTCAGTAATGATCTTCATTGAAGGAGCAGTATCTCTTTGGGGCTTTTTTTTGGGGGGGGGGTTTGTTTGTTTGTTTGTTTTGCAGTTTTTGGCCAGGGCTGGGTTTGAACCCGCCACCTGTGGGATATGGGGCCAGCGCCCTACTGCTTTGAGCTGTAGTGTCTGTGGTGGGATCTGAGAGGGAATAATCATGAAGTTTATAAGATTTGTCCTAAGTTCTTGCCATTGTGTAAACAAAGGGACAAGTACACATAGAGCTGAGTCCTGTCTACTAAGATTGATTTACTTTACAGAGAGCAGGCATTGGGATTCCGAATGTTCTTTGGCAAACTTTGGCTTATAGAAAATAGTAGTCGTTTATTAAATAAGGTGAGGAGCCATGTGACATCTGATAACCTTAATAAGTAAGATTGATGGAATTATTTCTTATGGAGCTAAAAACGATCTCCATTTAACAGATAAAGACCCGAAGTACGAGGAGATAAAGGGCTGTGCCAGGTTGTATAGTAAGTGCTTGTGCCAGGTTTTAGACCTGTATGTTCCTGGTTGAGAGCCCTTGTGCAGATCTTTTCTGTCCTAACATTGCTTAAGAGTGTATAGAAGAATGCTAATTGCAGCTTCACTTACAAATCTGAAATACCAGCAACCTATCTTACTGTAATGAGGGTTTGTTATATAAATATCTTTTGGAACACTATACCTTATAACATTTTGTAGTTAAAAATAATAATGTAAATCTGTATTAATGTGGGAAATGCTCATGATATATTAAGAAACATGTTATTCCTAATTAAAAAATGAACAAAGAACCTGAGTAGACATTCCTCACAAAAAGACATACAGATGGCCAACAGGTACATGAAAACTGCACAACATCACTAATGAAGGAAATGCAAATGGAAACCACAGTGAGATAGCACCTCACACCTGTTAGAATAGCTTTTATCAAAAACATGAAAGAGAGGATGTGGAGAAAAGGGAACCATTGTACATTGTTGGTGGAAATGTATGTTAGTACAGTTATTGTGGAAAATAGTATGAAGATTTCTCAAAACATTAAAAATAGAACTATCATACGACCCAGTAAATCCATTTTGCACATATAGCCAAAGGAATGATAGTAGTATGTGGAAGAGATATCCATGTTAACTGCAGCATTATTCACAATAGACAAGATATGGTATCACTCTAAGTATCCATCAGCAGATGAATAAAAAGAATGTGATATATAGGTTGGGCAGGGTGGCTCACACCTGTAATCCTAGCATTCAGGAGGTGGAGGCAGGAGGATTGTTTAAGCTCAGGAGTTCAAGACCAGCCTGAGCAAGAGTGAGACCCCATCTCTATTAAAATAGAAAAACTAGCCATGAATAGTGGTGCATGCCTGTAGTCCCAGCTACTCATGAGGGTGAGGCAAGAAGATTGCTCAAGCCCAAGAGTTTGAGGTTTCTGTGAGCTATGATACCCTGACACTCTACCCAGAGCAACAGAGTGAGACTGTGTCTCCAAAAAAAAAAAAAAAAATGGTTTTTACATATATTTTTTCTACACACACAATGGAATACTATTCGGCTTTAAAAACAACGTGGATGAACTTGGAGGACATTATGCTACGAGAAATAAACCAGACACAGAAAGACAAATATTGCATAATTTCCCTTGCATATGGAATCTAAAAAGTTGAACTCATAAAAGCAGAGAGTGGAATTACAGGGAGTCAAAGGGCAAAAAGTTTCAATTAAATACAAGGAATAAGTTTAGGGGTCTATATATAGCAACTGTAGTTAGTAATCTACTGTATACTTGAAAATCGCTAAGAATACATTTTAAATGTTCTCACCACCAAAAAATAAGTGAAGTGTTCTATCTGGGGTGTGGCCTTGAAAAGAAAAAAAGAATAAGTGAGGTGATGGATATGTTAATTAGTTTGCTTTAATAATTTCACATTGTATGCATGTATCAAAATATTACATTTTTCTCCATAAATGTATACAATAAAAAATAAATGTTTTGAGATTAGAAGATTTGGCTTGGTGCCTGTGGCTCAAGCGGCTGGGGCGCCAGCCACATACACCAGAGCTGCCGGGTTCAAATCCAGCTAGAGCCTGCCAACAATGATGGCTGCAACCACAAAAAAATAGCTGGGCATTGTGGCGGGCACCTGTAGTCACAGCTACTTGGGAGGAAGAGGAGGCAGGAGAATCGCTTGAGCCCAGGAGCTGGAGTTGCTATGAACTGTGATGCCATGGCACTCTACCAGGGTGACAGCTTGAGGCTCTGTCTCAAAAAAAAAAATTTGTGGCCTCTAGCACACCTAATCTGTGCCAAGTTCATGCCAAAATATAGGTGAGAAATTTAGGCACCACACTTTCAGATGAGTGGTTCTTTCTTAAGGAGACAGAATATTGAAGAAGGTTCTTCTTTGCCTTTACTTTGTGCCTTTATACTTTCTGTGGTTATCTCTGCCTATTTTAACAGACTTTTCCTTTTTAAATTCTGTTATCAAATGAGTTGGCCTGAATATTCAACATGAGCACCAATGAAATACGGCAGGCATACAGCCACCTGTCCGGAACCCCCATTAGTGATAAAATCAGGTCTGGCCAGCTTCCTATTAAGGAAAGGCTGTGAGTGTGCTGAGGCAGGGTGGGGTAGTCTCATACCAAGAGAAGTCTCGTTTGATGTCAGAAAGGAAGGTGAACCACCCAAGATGTTGAGTGGATTAGTGTCAGCCTTGTCTACCTGGGGACTTTTTACCAAACCTTCTCCTGTGGGTTTCTGTTGCATAGATCCGTACTGCCTAGTTCCTTATCATCAGGTGTGTGGCTGGCTCCTTCCTAGGAATGATCTTGACCTAAATTTCTCACCTATATTTTGGCATGAACTTGGTACAGAGTAGGTGTGCTAGAGGCCACAGATTTTTTTTTGAGGTATAATTTACATGCAGTGAAATACATAGATTTTAAGTTATACAATCTTAGATGTATAGTTTGAGTTTTGACACATGCATACATTTTGTATAACCAATACTCAATCAAGATATATATTGTTTCTTTCACTCCATTAAGCTCCCTTGTGCCTCTTCACAGTCAAGTGACTGTTCTGTTCATTTTTTGAGACAAAGAGTCTCACTCTGTTGCCTGGTGATTTTCTTTAAGTCTGGATGATGAGAGATGGCACAAAATAATCATAATAATAATAATTAAGTAAAACAATGATTCTCAATGGGAGAGGCTTCTGCCTAAGAGACGTTTGGTAGTATCTTCAGACATTTTTGACCCCCTTGACTGGGGTGTTACTGGCATCTAATGAGTAGAGGCTAGGGACGTTGCTAAACCTCCTACAATGTACAGGATAGCCCCACAACAAAGGAGGAGCAAGGCCAGGTACAGGGACTCACACCTATAATCCTAGTGTTCTGGGAGGCTGAGGCAACAGGATCCTTTGAGCTCAGGAGTTCAAGACCAGCCAGAGCAAGAATGAGACCCGATCTCTACTAAAAATATAAAAATTAACTGGGCACTGTGGCGGGCACCTGTGATCTCAGCTACTCGGGAGGCTGAGGCAGGAGGATTACTTGAACCCAGAAGTCTGAGGTCTGAGGTTGCTGTGAGCTATGATGCCATGGCACTCTACCCAGGGTGACAGATTGAGACTCTGTCTCAAAAAAAAAAAAAAAAAGAAGGAAAGAAAGAAAGAAGGCCCTGGCCTAAATACTAAATACCCATAGTGCTGAGGTTGAGAAAACCTGAACTAAATCATGCACTCTCTGCAGAGAAATAATTGTTGTCCTGGGGAGTGTTCATTTGTGGGTCTCCCAAGTTGAGAGCCTGCCAAAAGCTGAAAAGGCCACTGTAGGAGCCACCTTTCTCCAGTGCTACCACCCTGTGACTGAAGTTCTTTCTGTGGGATGGGATTCAGGGTGGGCTTGAGGAGAACTAATAGGAGACAAAGAGGAAGAAGACAGCTTAGGCAATAGAGGGGGGAAGGCTCAAAATTATTATGATAGCTGGAAAAATTAGTAAGATAAGAGGGAAAAATTAAGTAGAAATTAATAAGAATCCAATAAAATAAAAGTGAACAAGTTGAGGTTTAAAATCAAAGATGAAAGTGAGTGGGAATAGTCATTAAGAACATAAAAGTAGAAACAGGGATAAAAAGAAGGCCATGAGATAAAAAAAAAAATCTGTGAAAAGTAGATAGGATTAATGATCAAAAGCAGGAATTGAGAATTTACAAGGTCAGCCTAAGACAATACAGTCTGCTTCTGTATCCACGGGTTCTACATCTAATCGAAAATATTTCAGGAAAAATATTCCACAGAGTTCCCAAAATCAAAACTTAAAATTGCTGTGCTCCTGGTACTACAATGAATCCTTGTAAATGAAATGGTGTGTGGCCATTGTATTAGGTATTATTAGTAATCTAGGGATGATTTAAAATGCACAGAGGATGTGTGTAGATTGTATGCAAATACTTTGCCATCTTACATAAGGGACTTGAGCATCCCTGGATTTTGGTGTCCATAGGGGTCCTGGATCCAATACCCCAAAGATGCCGGTATATAAAACAAGAATGAAGGGGACACTATGAAACCAAACTGCTTGGAGGTTAGAGGAGAAATGAGAGCATGGGGAGTGGGCAGGGTGCCAGCTGGAGCAGATAAGTGAGGGAAATTGGAAGCAGAGTCCTGAGGTGGGGCCAGCATGCTTTAGTAGAAAGTCATTAGTTTTAGCAGCATTGTTATGGTCTCTCAGTCCTGGGCAGACACAGAAAGCAGAAAGCAATGAGTTAGTGCCTCCAGACACCAGCAGCCTATTCTTGCATGGGTCAAACCTTAGATGGCTTGGCCTCGTTAAAAGAGCTGGTAATGTTCCTTGAACCCTCAGCCACTTAAAAAATAAAAAAGAGCTAGTGGCGGGGGAAGAGGAAAGAACTATGGTTTTATTAACCTAAACCGTGAATATAAAAAATCAGACTCCTCCTATGAAAGTTGCAGCAGTTTTCTGGGAGGGGTGTTGATCTTTTTAGGTAGTTATGGTGCTGTTGGTCCTGCCTAATAACTGTGATAGGCACAAACCACATTGACGAATGTCAGCAGTAGCTGGCTAACCTTTACCTTGGAAATAAAATAAATATGTAGCAATATTGCCTTGAAATTAAGACCTTTGAAGTTTCAGGATGTGTCAATTATTTTTAAACCAGTTAAAGTAATAACTACTGTTTTTTATGGCTTTCAGTTGTTTCTTTGCTTCTTAAATATAGGAGTTTTCTTTTTTGTGTGACTCCAGGCATACATTTCAACAGATGTTTTTGTTTATATTTTATCTAACATTGTGTGTTTTGTGAATATTGCAGAATGGCCTAATTTCTTATAAGCATAGCAAATCTCAGTAATATGATTTCCATGATGTTAAATCATGCCTAAATAGAACAAGATCATCTACCTGTTTGTTTTTCACCTCTCTTCCATCCATTTCCTTTATCTTACCAGAGCAGGCAGTAAACAGTTATTGAGCATTTCTTTTTTTTTGAGACAGTCACTGTGTTGCCCTCTGTAGAGTACAATGGCATCACAGCTCACAGCAACCTCAAATTCTTGAGCTCAAGCAGTTCTCTTGCCTCTCTAGTCCCAGCTACTCTCTCCTCCCTCCTGAGTAGCTGGGACTACAGGCACAAGCCACATGCCTGGCTATTTTTGGTTGCAGTTGTTATTGTTGTTTAGCAGGCCCAGGCCAGGCTCGAACCTGCCAGCCTTGAACCTGCCAGCCTCGGTGTATGTGGCCCGCACCCTACTCACTGAGCTATGGTTGCCGAGCCAGTTATTGAGCATTTCTTACATGTTAGACATAGCCTCATCCTGAAAGGGCTTCTAACCTGTTAGGGAGAACTTGATAGATGTAAACAAATGAACAAATAAAAACAATAAAATAAAAGCAGGAATTCTCCTTGCTGTTAGTTAGTTCTACAGAAAGGCAAAGCAAATACAGGACATTTTAGATAGGAATCAGCATGTGTGAAGCCATGAACCTATGAAATACCATGGGAGAAATATAGGGAGTTCAAGTTTTGTGGGAGGGGCAGAGTGATAGATGAGGTTAGAGAAGGTAGTTGTGGCCAGGTTATAATGGGCCTTGTTTGGTTCACATAAAAGTCCTAGATAACATTAATCAATAACAAAGATACCAAATAGGCTAGAATATGTAATCAGGTTTGCAATTTAGAAAGATCATTCTTAGTGTGGTGGTTTGAGTCATTAGAGAGCCCGGTGACCAGTTAGGATACTGTTAAAACAATCCGGGTAAGTGGCTAGGTGCCTGTAGCTCAGTGGTTAGGGCACCAGCCACATACATTGGGGCTAGCGGGTTCAAACCCAGCCCGGGCCTGCTAAAAACAATGACAACTACAACAACAACAACAAAAATAGCCGGGTGTTGTGGTGGGCACCTGTAGTCCCAGGTACTTGGGAGGCTGAGGCAAGAGAATTGCTTAAGCCCAAGAGTTTGAGGTTGCTGTGATGCCATGGCACTCTACCAAGGGTGACATAGTGAGACTCTGTCTCAAAAAAACAAATTTAACTCACAGAAGCAGAGAGTAGAATGGTAGCTACAAGGGGTTGGGGAGTTGGAGAGATGTTGGTCAAAGAACACAAAATTTCAGGCTCAGTGCCTGTGGCTCAACGGGCTAAGGCACCAGCCATGTACACCTGAGCTGGCGGCTTTGAATCCAGCCCGGGATTCAACAATGATGTTGACAACAATGATGGCCGCAACCAAAAAATGGCCGAGCGTTGTGGCGGGCGCCTGTAGTCCCAGCTACTTGGGAGGCGGAGGTAAGAGACTCGCTTGAGCCCAGGAATTGGAGGTTGGGGTGAGCTGTGATGCCACAGCACTCTATCCAGGGTGACAGCTTGAGACTCTGTCTCAAAAAAAAAAAAAAAAAAAAAAAAAAAAACAAAAAATTTCAGTCAGACAGGCGGAATAATAAAAATAAATTTTTGGTAAAACCTTTTGACGGCGGTTAATAATGTAATATATTGTATTCAG
>CAUYRH010170169.1:0-41506 GCA_963574655.1 Perodicticus potto | reverse complement strand
TGGGACTAAATGTGGAACCCCCATTTCCTATGCCTAGGTCAGTTTCATGTGAATTTCCTGGGCCTCAATTCCATGAATGGCCTGTGTCCATTCATTGATGCATTCATTCACTTTGCCCCAGAGGGGACTGTGTTCATTCATCGATACATTCATTCACCTTGCAAAATAAATAAATAAAAATAAATAAAAACCAAAAAAAAAAAAAAAAAAAAGGAAAAAAAAACTGCAGCTTGAGCAAGAGCAACAACCTGTCTTTACTGAAAATAGAAAAATTCCCCAATGTCATGACCCCCACCTATAGTTCCAGCTACTCAGGAAGCTAGGCAGGAGAATCACTTGAACCCAAGATCAGAGGTTGCAATGAGCTATGATGATGCCATAGTACTCTATCTGGGACATCAGAGCAAGACTTTGTGTCAAAAAACCCCCAAAAACAAAAAACAAAACACACAAAAAAACCCAAAACAGAAATGAAGGCTTTATAATTTTCTAATTTGAAAACATAAAGCTATAGTAATCAAAACATTATGGTACTGAAATAAGGAAATACAAATGGAACAGAATAGAGAGGCCAGAAAAAAACCCTTGCACATGTGGTCAAATGATCTTTGATAAAGTTGCCAAGGCTGCACAATGAGAAAGGATAGTCTCTTCAACAAATTGTGCTGAGAAATCTAGAAAGCCACATGCAGAAGAATGAAGTTGGACTTGTAACCTCATGCCATGTACAAAAATTAACTCAAAATGGATTAAAGATCTAAATATAAGACCTAGGGTGGTGCCTGTGGCTCAGTGAGTAGGGCGCTGGCCCTATATACCAAGGTGGCCAGTTTGACCCCAGCCCCAGCCAAACTGCAACAAAAAAATAGCTGGGCATTGTGGCGGGCACCTATAGTCCCAACTACTCAGGAGGCTGAGGCAAGAGAATTGCCTAAGCCCAAGAGCTGGAGGTTGCTGTAAGGTGTGATGCTACAGCACTCTACTGAGGGCAACAAAGAGAGATTCTGTCTCTAAAAAAAATTAATAATAATAATAATAAAATAAAAAAATATATAAGACCTAAAAATATAAAACTCCTGTAAGAGAGTATAGGGGAAATCTTCATGACATTGGATTTGACAATGATTGCTTGGATATGACTTCAGAAGCACAGGCAACAAAAATAAAACTACAGCAGATAAATGGGACCACATCAAACTTAAAAACATCTGCATTTACATAGGAAATAATGGACAAAGTAGAAAGGGAACCTATGGAATGGGAGAAAATATTTGCAAGCCCTGTATCTGATCTGGGGGTTAATATTGGGAATATATGAAGAACTATAACTCAACAACAAACTCCCCTAAAGAATTCAATTAAAAAGGGGGAAAGGACTTGAACGGACATTTCTCCAAAGAAAATTTACAGATGGAAAACATGAAAAGATGCTCAATACCATTAATCATTAGGGAAATGTAAATTAGAACGTCCATGAGATAGCATATTTTGGATAAAACTTGAGGATATTATGCTAAGTGAAATAAGCTGGTCACAAAAAAGACAAGTACTGGCTTAGCACCCGAAGCTTATTGAGTAGGGCGCCGGACACATGCACCAAGGCTGGTGGGTTCAAGCCCAGCCTGGGCCTGCTAAACAACAACGACACCTACAAGAAAAAAATAGCTGGGCGTTGTGGTGGGCACCTGTAGTCCCAGCCACTTGGGAGGCTAAGGCAAGAGAATCACTTAAGCCCAAGAGTTTGAGGTTGCTGTGAGCTGTGACACCATGGCATTCTACCGAGGGCGACATAGTGAGACTCTGTCTCAAAAAAAAAAAAAAAAAAAGACAAGTATGATATGATTTCACTTATATGAAAGTATCTAAAATTGACAAACTCATAGAAAATATAAAGGTGTTGGGTACGGTGGCTCACGCCTGTAATCCCAGCACTCTAGGAGGCCAAGTGGGAAGATCACTTGAGCTTAGGAATTTGAGATCAGCCTAAAGCAAGAGCAAGAACTCCATCTCTACTAAAAATAGAAAAATTATCCTGTCATTATGGTGGGCACCTATAGTGTCAGCTACTCAGGAGGCTGAGGCAAGAGGATTATCTGAACCCAGGAGTTTCTCAGCACAATTTATTGTGAGCTAGACTGACACTATGGCACTCTAGCCTGTTAGGTTGACACTATGGCACTCTACCCTGGGCAACAGAATGAGACCTTGTCTCAGAAAAAAAGAAAAAACAAAACAAAACAGGAAAATATATTGGTGGTTGGCAGGCTCTGGCAGGGGGTAGGGTGGGAGAGGGGAATTGTTGAATGCATATAGAGTTTCAGTTTTACAAGATGAAAAACTTCTAGAAATCTATTATACAACAATGTATATACAGTTGACACTACTGTACTGTCACTAAAAAATGATTATAATGGTAAATTTTATGTTATGTGTTTTTGACCAGAATAAAAAAAGAGAGAGAGATTTTAAATAGCAGATGTCCCATGGTAAGAAACTTTAGGAGAGTTTGTTTATAAAGTTGCAAGCTGAAGTTAAAAAATCAGCATGGGATTTAGTGGAGACTATACTTTCACACTTCTTTTTTTTTTTTTTTTTTTTTTTGCAGTTTTTTGCTGGGGCTGGGTTTGAACCCACCACCTCTGGCATATGAGGTCAGCACCGTACTCCTTTGAGCCACAGGCACCGGCTACTTTCACATTCTTAACTGTAGCTTTCACTGATAGATGCAATGTACAAGTATAGTCATAAATTTCCTCAAAAAGGAGGAAAATGTTCTTGGAAGAGGTGGCTTTTGACCTGGGTGTTAAAATAAGCAGGACTTCAACAGGCAGAAGGGCAGGGAAAGGGAAGGGTGCTGAAGGCTAGTACCCAGGCCAGAAGGAGGGAGGAAGAGGAAAATGCAGGTTGTATGTGGCAGGGTTCAGAGGGTGAGACAGGGGCTCATTTGAGGGGAGTTTTAAGCCTTTGGCGAATGTGAAAGTTTATGGTTGCATAGGGGCAGGTGGAGATCAGATCTTGCAGGGGAGAAATCTGCTGGTTAGATGAACCCTGGGGAACACACGTGCTAAAGCTGGAGGAGGATGGGACAAATGGGGCCTGATTGAGTCTCAGGAGAGCAAGGACTGTGAGTGTGAGCAAAGCAGCTTCCCAGAGAGGCTTCCCAGGCAGACTGAGCGACTCACCTGCAGCCGGCTGATCACACAAAACCTTCCCTTGAACCCCATCAGGAAATCACCATGAAATCCCTCCTTCTCATAAATTAAAGACGACCACAGTAGCACTCACAGTTTGGGATAAAACAACAGTGGCCTCGCAGCTGTCCCTGCCAGCAGGGGTTTTTAACCCCTGCTGGCCTGGGGCAGGGACTGGTTCTCTAAGATAACATAGTACTCCAGGATCAGGGAGGGCCAGGGACCCCGATGTCTAGTTCATCACTGGAGCAAATCAGCCCCAGCTTCCACTGGGAGCGAAGGGGAAGCAGTTGGGGATGGCAGAGGAAGGGGAGAGGAGCGGCCTTCCTCTTGTAACAGACTTTCAGTTCCTGGAATCTCCTCTGCCACCCCGGTGTGGAGCCGTTTGCCAGGCACAAATCACCCCACAGCTTCTCCCACAGCTCTTTGAGCCCCAAGCTCCTAACTGATGGTAAATGAGGACCATAATAATCGTAAGAAGTTCCCAAGTCTTACATACCCTGGACTCGGGAATTTTTGAGACTATGTATTTGAAATATTCAATTCCACTGTTCCCATAAATACAGAGATACTTGTCAGACCCTATGTTCTGAAGGCTGATTCAGGAAATAGGGCCTAATACAATTCGTAGCTGCTGTTTACTGAACTCTTACTATGAGCCAGGCTTAGCAGTACTATCATGGATCACTGCATTTAACCTCCAGGGAGACTCTAATATAGAAGGTGCTATTATTGCTATTGCCCCATTTTACAGCTGGGAAAACAGAGGCTGCAAGAAGTTAAGAATTTCCCCAATGTCATGCAGCCAAAAGTTGCAGTGCTGATTGTGAAGCACCATGGCAAACACATTTCTGGATCAATGCTGCTTACCCTTCCAGAGATGGCTCAGATGGAACGGGGGTGGGCATGTGAGGCACTGGCATTGAGCACCAAATGTAAGGGGGCACTCAAACCCTCAGTAATCAAGATAAATACTATTTTAATGCACTATTTTTTAAAATCAAAATTAATGCAAAAAAACTGACAACGAATAAAATATAAACCTTTCAGAAAGAGGATCCAACCAGTGACTTGGGATTGGTGGAGTAGGGTGGGGGTTCTTTGTGGGTTTGTCTTTTCTGAGCTGAATTCCAGATTCCTGGAGTTGGTGTTCAGCCTTGCTCTTCACTTTCTCCTTTCTTTGGGCTCTTATGAAGCTGATCTTTCCTGCCTTCTTCTTCCCCTTTAATTAAATTTCAAGCAAAAAATCAAGAAACTGGGCAATAACAATTTCCAGAGAGTGAGTCGGGAACCAACGTGGGAGTGAATGGATGGGGCCCTGCCTTGTGCTCTTGCTGCTGTTGCTCCCAAGGGGGATGCTGAGGGAGAGCCCAGGATCCCTCCTGGATGGGACCCTTCCCTGACCAGAGACTGACCCCATGAAAAGCGCAGGGCATTCAACAAAGGGTGTCCGTGTGCTCTTGGGGTGGTCAGCTGCTTGGTGTGTGTGCTTAACTCTACAGTGCAGCGCCATGGGCCTCGCATCACAAGGAAAGATAGTGCATTTGGGTTTTGCTGAAAGATTTTGCCTGAGTCCAGCAGGCTCTTGGCTTTGCTCATCCCTTCCCAATGCCCTTGGCTCTCGGATCCCTGGAAAGTGTCTGGTTGTAGCCATGGGAGATGTGGGCAGAGGTGCAGGAGCCACAGTGACAGGCGTCAAGGAGGAGAAAGCTCTTGAACACAGCTCAAGGCCAAGGTGCTGACAGTTCTTCCTCTTTCTCCTTCTTGGCAAATGTCCAACCAGGGGTAGGAATAGTTAACTTTCCTGCTGGGGATTTAACCCTTCTGTTAGTAGCCAGGAGGGCAGCTGTGGCTATTGTCACCCATTGTGAGCTCCTTGAGGGGTAGCTTCAAGCTTGGAGGCCAAATACCATTTCAAAATGAGGATCTTATTTGAAATTAACCAAAGGGCAAGGGATTTGGGGTTTGAAGTCCAAGATTTGAGCTCACTTCTAGGGTGACCAACTCTTCTGGTTTGCCCAGGACTGAGGGTTTTCCTAGAACATGGGATTTTCAAAGCTAAAACCAGAAAAGTCCCAGGCAAGGCAAATCAAGACCAGTTACCCACTCTATTTTGACCCCATTTTTTCAGTGTTCCCCTCAAACTTTCAGCCTCTACTTTCCCACACTGATAGAATTGAGATACTAATAAAACCTGCTGTCCCCACCTCTCAAACTGAGGGGACTCAAAAGAGCCACATCCCCTTGAACCTCCCCATCAGAGCCCGCCCCGCTGCTCCACAGGCCTCTCCCTCTCAGTTTGAGCTCTTTTGGGGTGAAACCACCTCATTCACCTCAGCAAAGATCAAATACTTTGCTTGGCAAAGAGCAGATACTCTGGAAATCTGTGCTAAGTTGAAAGCAAAGCAGGGCAAGGTGTTCTCACTTGTTGGTCGGTACCTACCCTCCTTTCCTGGCCGGCTGCTCAGCCCCTCAGGAAGGGCCTCTACAGGCTGAGCTGACAGGCGTTCCCTGAGGGCAGCTGTCAGGAGGACAGGAGGGCAGTGGGGCAGGAGCCTTGGGCACTGCCTTGTTCAGGGAAAGGTGGTGACAAGGAACAAGACATAAGGTGAAGGTGCAGTGAGAGAAGCCGGGGAGGGCCCCGTGGGGAAGTGAAGAAACAGCAGGTCCCTACCACAAGGATTTTATAAATAAATAGGACATCCCCACTCTCTGGCCTCTGGGGCTCCAGCACTGAGACTGAGCTGTACCCAGTGCTGGCTCTTGACTACCTGCCTCCCAGACTTTCCCTAAGGCTGCCACCCCTTAGGAGGGCTCACAGGAGGGCATGACCCAGCCCCATAGAGTGACAGCTGGTGTACAGTTTGCCCTAAATCCCAGCCTCCATCTCCCTCTCCCCTTTTGCCTTTCCCATCCCAGCTACATCTCTGCTTCTGGGGTCCTGTAGATATCAGGGTGTCACTCAGGGTCTCAGTCTCTGTCTTTACCCTTTGAACCTGGTCTCAGCTGACTCCCCTGGGGAGTGAGCCCTGTAGCTCTGAGACATTTGGAGCTGGCTGGAGCATGGGAGTGGGGAGTGTGACTCAGAGGCAGCCTGGATCCAGCAACGCCCCTCTCTAGCACCCAGAGGTTTTATCCCACATGTCCTCCAAATATTTGAAGATCCTGTTTCATTCTCTTGCTGGCATATTGATCTTGGGGCCCAGGTGTACTGGGGACACACAGATACAGCCACCATCACAAGAGAATCTTAGAACTCAGAGTGGAAGAAACCTCAGAGGTCTAGTCCCCTGAGTTCAGTAGGTTAGATAGTATTGTTCAAAATTCCTAGTCAGTGTTCCTAGGCTCAGAGAGGGTGAGCAACCTCCCCAAGGTCACACAGTAAAGGAATAGTCAGCTGCTCCTCAGCCACCTACCTGAACTCTCCTTTTTCCGTCTGGATGATTTCTTCTCTGTCTCATTGGCAGTGCTCCCAAGCACCCTGTAGTCCTCGCCTGGGCCTCCTGTGGGATCCACCAGGCCTGGGCTGCTGGTCCCCATCTCCCTGGAGCCCCCAGCCGGGCCTGAGTTAGGCCTGCGCTGAGCCTCTGAGACAGGGAAGTGCCAGTCGTGGGGCTGGGGGAAGGCGGGGTGCTGCTCAGTGAAGATGCGATCCGCCCGGGGCAGGCTGTGTGGGGCGGCCGCCAAGCAGGAGGCCGAGAAGTCAGGGTACGCTGCTGCTGTTGTCGCTGAAAAGTCTGGTTTCTGGTGGAAGGAGAATGGGGTTGGCGGGTAGTGGGGTAGCCCTGAGGCCCCACTGCCTTCAGAGTGGGGGTTTCGAAGGCAGCCCCAGACGGGGGCTGGGGGCTGGGGGCTCCTCATACAGCTGCTGGCTGCAGGATCCATCTGCTGTCCACTGCACGCCTCAGTCCTTTCAAAGATTTGACTCTTTTCACTTTTTATGTTCAAATTTTTTAAAATGCAAAAATAAACAAACAAAAAAAACCCCACAAAAAACTAAACAGGAGAGGAAAACGTTCAACAGAAAGTTCACCCTAGATACCAAAACAAAAACCAAAGATAAAGTCTTTCCTGAAAGCACATACACACGTGGCTGGCCACCCCTGTGCATGTGCACACACCTGTGTCAGGCTTCACTCTTTGCCTCCTGCCTCTCCAACACACCAGCCTGCCTACTGGGGTCCCTTGTACGTGTATTTGTCGCCGATGACACTAAACATTTTCACTATCCCAGCCCAGACGCACCAGCTGATGAGGAGCTGTCTCAGGACCTGGAGCAAATGCTTGCAGAGGGCTGGACCAGGGCTGCTGAGACACACTTTTAAATCCTGCGGTGGGGAGAGAGTGACAAATTTCTGAAGTGAAATGTGAGAGAGGAGAGGGAGGGGTTAACCCGAACACACAAGATCCCCTCCAACCAAAACCCTAGCAGGCAACTATTAATCATCAGAAACCTTATATGCACATCTAATGGGATTTGCAGATGGAGACTTTTAAAGAAACATTGTCTGTATTTTTTTTTTTTTTAAGGAAAGAGAAAGCAGCACACACACACACACACACACACACACACACACACGCACGCGCACACACGCTGCCTTTAATGTGCCTCCTGTAACACTACGAAGTTATTTTTTATTGCACTGTTAACAAAATTCCCCAAGTCCTGGATTTTGTAAAAGCCTTAAGTCAGATCCAGAATCCATCAAATGCCAAATTCCAGGGAGTGAAGTGGGGAATAAGCGTAAGAGACAAGCTTGGTGATTGCATTTGATTTAAAGTCCCTTCTACTGCTGCCTGCAGAAAAGGAAGGTGGATTAAAAGAAATCTTTTTTGCAAGTCTCCATGGCCCACTACGGTCTGTCGTATAAAGAAAAGACACATTTTAGAAAAAGAGAATTTCTCTCTGCCCAGAGTGACATTCTCACTTTCTCAGTAACCTGAAAAAACAATTGGATTCTTCCTTCCGCTCTTTAACCTCCAACTTACATGCCAATTAGCCACACTCTTCTCTAGAGAGGTTTCAAGTCATTTTTCTCCACAGTAATGGCAAGGCTCTTAAATAAGGTCCTTGAAGTTTCTTCAGGTCTCCCCCCGACCTGCCACCTGTCCTCCTAACCTCTAGCCACCTGCTTCCCTTTCTCGACCCCCAGAGACTGAGGCATCCGTGGAATCAGGAATGGTGGCTTCTCATTGCCCAAAGGCATCTCTTTGCCAAAGGGTCACATGGTCATCTGAACTGGCCAGTCAGTCCATTTCATGGCTGTCCCCTGCTGGTCTGTCTGGAGAGTTAATGTAATTTCTTGGAGTAACATAATGTGATATCACACGCAGGAGCCAGCACCCCTCTCCCACTGAGTATTTCCACTGCCCATAACAGCAGGATCAGGGCAGAGACAGGCATGGACCTTAACAGCCTTGCCTCGGCTGGCTGGTTCCGAAAACTCCAGGGTTACCGCAGAGGGGCCCGTGGGTTTTAGCTTTGCTGCCTGGATGCAGGGCCTAGGAGAAGAGTGCAGGGGCTGCTCCAAGCTGGCAGACATAGAGAGTGAGCAAGGGGGCCTGGGGTGTGAAATAGAAGCTAAGATCTGCCCTTAACTCAGGAACTCCAGTCAGATATATATCCCAGGGATAGAAAGATGGGGCTGTGCATGCACACTCTTTATGAAAAGATTTCCCTTCTTCTGGAGCATGGCCAGGGTGTTGTAGACCAGCAGAGAAGATGGAGTCATGACCACGAACCAGACTCCCTCTCTGCTTTCTCCAGGGCTTAGTTGTTGCACATATAATCCCCTCTGAAGTTCACAACTCTTCTGTTATACGTAAAGTGAGAGTTATATGTACATTTTTTAGGTGAGGAAACTGAGGCTCAGACAAATGGCCAGGCTGCTCAGAATCACACTGCTAAATGTGTGGCAAAATAGGAGTTGTCCTCAAGCATCTGGCTGTTCAATCTGACCAGACCAGAGATAGGGGAAGGGGAGTGGGATTTGGGGTTAGACAAGCCTGAGTTTAAACCCCAGTTCTGCCATTTCCCAGCTGTGTGTCCGGAAGTAGTCCCTTTGCCTCTCCAATCCTCTGTTTCCTCATCTGGGAAAAGAATCACAGATGACATCCACCCACTGGTCTTTGCACTGTACACACAGGACTCCACGGGTGTCTCTACGAAGCCTCTTAGGGCAAGTGCTAATCTCACTGGCTCTATTTTTCAGAAGAGGACTCTGATGCACAGACAGACTATATAACCTGTGCAAGGTCACAGAGCAGGGACGTGGAGAACACAGGATTCAAACCTAGGCAGCCTGACCTGGCTGCATCAGAATTGCCGCTCCGTAGACATTGAGAATTTTAAGTGAAATCCTGTACCTGAAGGGCAAAGCAGGTTATGGATAAATGTGACTCCTTCCCAGGACCTCTATGATGATTCCAAAAGGGGAATCTGGGAAAGGGAAACACTGGGGAAACTGTACAGACACAGATTTGTGTTGTGGGGGCCTGGGGGCAGTGCCCGTGCTGTGGCAGCCCTGGAAGGGAAACACAGGAGGTCAGGAGGAAGATCTGGCCTGTCGGCTTCCCTGGGAGAGCCTTCCCCACAGCCTGGCCTGTATGTAACCAGATTCCTGCTCCGCCTCTGCATCTGGCCCAGGGACCCCATCCCAGGGAGGCCCTTTGCCCCTGGAAGGGGTGGCCCTGGGTCATGGTGGGGTGGGCGAGGAGGTCAGGAGGGGAACAGGGAGGGGGCGTGGTGGGGTGCTCTGCCCTGGGAACACAGGGCCCTGGCACCCCCGGCAGCTGCTGGCGTCTGTCAGCCACCCTGCAGGGCACGGCTGGGGGCCTGCTGGCCTCTACATCTTCCTGACAGGCCCCTCTTCTGAGGCCAGGAAAAAACAACAACAGTTCCTCCCCTCACGGCAACCCATTTGTTAGATGAAGGCCAGGCACCAGCACCTTTAACCTCCTCAAAGTCAGTGCTTCCCTGTCAAGGCCCCCAGGCCCGTTAGATGGCGGTGGATGGCAGAGGCTGCGTGTAGAGAAAAGCCTTGTGGCCTCAAAGCCAGAGGGGCTGCATTTTCAGGAAGGGAGGGGACCCCGGTTCCTGGTCCCCCCCCACTTGCCATTCGGGGAAGTGGGGAGAGGAAGAGGAAGGCGTGAGTCAGAAGGAGTCCCGAGGGGCCCTGAGGAGGGTTCGGCTTGGCTGCACCTGAGCCATCCCGAGGAACTAGTGGAATTTCCTGCGTTGTGCACAGCACGCAGGCGTGTCCTTGGCAGGGCAGGACTTGCTGCTTCTGGAGAGCCAGGGTGTTGGGGCAGGCCTCTGAACTTGGTAGAGTATGGGGGTTCAAGGTGTGGCCTTGCCTTTCATCAGCTATGTGGCCTCAGACAAGTCATCCATTCTCTGAGCCTCAGTTTCTCACTGGCAAAATGGAGTTGAAAGTAGTGATGGTTAGGGGATGAATGACCTGATGTCTGAGGAAAGACATAGTTGACAGTAAATGTGATCCTTGTGAGGAATTTTTTTTTTTTTTATTTGAGACAGAGTCTCACTTTGTTGCCCTCGGTAGAAGGCTGTGGCGTCACAGCTCACAGCAACCTCAAACTCTTGGGCTAAAGCGATTCTCTTGCCTCAGCCTCCCAAGTAGCTGGGACTAGAGGCCCCTGCCACAATGCCCGGCTATTTTTTGTTGTTGTTTTTGTAATTGTCATTGTTGTTTGGCTGGCCCAGGCAGGGTTCAAATCGCCAGCCCCTGGTGTGTGTGGCTGCTGAGCTACAGGCACCAAGCCACTCAAGGAATCATTATGCCACCTCTTTCCTTAACCATGCTGAACCACGAGGCAGGTCGCCTCATGGTGGAGGGCTAACACGGCTTTTCTGACTCCCAGATGCCTTCTCCTAGGGCAATATAACACAGGGTCAAGATCATGGCTTTGGGAGTCAAGAGGGTGTGGGTTCAAATCCCAGCTCTGTCGTTAATAAGCTGAAAGGCTTTGAACAACTCACTTTATTGCCTGAGCCTCAGTTTCATCAGGAAAATGAGGATAAATATCTTCCTGTCACATTGGGCTGCTGAGAGACGTGAGAGAGGTGATCTGTGAAAGCTCTTGTCATTGTGTGGTACATAGCAGCAAAATCTGGACAATGAGAATGATGATACCTGAGATTTTTTGCCTTAAGGACAATTCCAGAGGACCCTGTGACATATTTATACAGCATTTAAGAGGGCACAAATGACGGCATCAGCCTCTACTCACATAGTAGAATGGAGGAAACAGACAAGATACCTGGTCTGTAGCAAGACTGGAGAGATGGCACAGGAGACAGGCAAATTCTGAATATGGTGGAAATGGATGTGGACTAGGATGCTTATACTGCTAGGCCTGGGATTTACTTGGAATGTACATAAATGTGTTTTGCTTCTCAGAAGGCTTTAAAGCAGCAGGGCCATTAGTGCCCATGAGTCTTCAATACAGGACTTCTTCTTCTTCTTTTTTTTGTTTAGCAGGCCCAGGCCGAGTTTGAACCCACCAGCCCTGTTGCAATGGGGCTGGCGCTCTAACCATTGAGCTATGGGTGCTCAGCCAATACAGGGCTTCTGTTAAGCTCAAAAATATGACCCACAAGACAGAACCGAGTAATCTACAGAACACAGTCCTTGCAAATGTCACAGATAATCCTGGGAAGCCTGCAAGGTGGGAGCAATTCCACCCTAAGGACCCAATAACGAATCTTTCTCTAAATCCTAGAAAACACTAAGCTGATGGAGACAAATTCTGCAGATGGAAGTTTTTTCTTGCATGTATACATATTTTATTTTATTTATTTTTTGAGATAGAGCCTCACTTTGTTGCCCTCGGTAGAGTGCCGTGGCATCACAGCTCACAGCAACCTCCAACTCTTGGGCTTAAGCAATTCTCTTGCCTCAGCCTCCCAAGTAGCTGGGACTACAGGCCCCTGCCACAACGCCCAGCTATATTTGGGTTGCAGTTGTTATTGTTGTTTGGCAGGCCCGGGCTGGGTTTGAACCCACTAGGTCCAATGTATGTGGCTGGCGCCCTAGCCACTGAGCTACAGGCGCTGAGCCAATGTATATATCTTTTAAATGTTTGGTGCTGACCATCACGTGTCTGCTACCAAGAATGTAGGCAGATAACTGAAAAATACACACAGAATGGCCTGCACCAAAATCTGGCTCGAGGAGGTCACATGGTCTCTGTGAAGTGGAGGCTCACTGTCCAGACCAGGTGCAGACACTCAGGGGGTTCTGCACCCGAAGGACCGAGGGCACGCTGATTCACAAAGGGGCCGGATGGTGTCCCCAGCAAGCTAGGATCGGAGTCAGCTGTGTAAAACAGAAAACAAAATGACAAGAAGAAAGGGAAAACACACAGAGCGTATCATTGTCACTCATGGAACAGCCCCAAAGTGGCAGTCCAGGCTGGGATGACAACCTCTCCAAGTTGTCAAGGACCCAGGCACTGTCTCTCGGCCTCCTCCTCCAGGCTGGCTGTCAGCATCCCAGGTAGCTGGAGGAGGAGGAAGGACAAGTGGACTCTGTCCATCTCTTTGCCCCATTTTAGGGAGGTTTTCTCGAAATCCTGTCAACCATTGCTCTTTAGCTTCATTGGCCAGAGCTGTTCACTTGGCACATGCAGCTGCTAGGGAGGCTGGGAGGTGCGGCTTATCAGCGCCTTGGTGGCCCCAATATCCCTTCCCTCTTCTTACACATCAGAACCTGTTCTCAGGGAACCGTGCCAAAGTAGGACTGCCAGATAAAACACAGGGAGCTCAGGTACATTCATTCCATGAAATATTTGGGATATACTTAGGCCAAAATAATTATTTATTGTTTATCTGAAATCCAAATCTAACTGGGTGTCCTTTTCCTCCCTCCCTTCCCCCCCAAAAATCTGGCAACCCTAATCTAAAGCTAAATTCATCTTTAGCATGGAGAAGTATCTGGCCTTCCCTTTTGAGCAGGACATTGCTCTTTGACAGAAGGCTCTGGAAAGAAATATTAAAGGGAGACTTCTAGGGGGAGGTATGGTGTTGAGTGGGTTTGCCTTTGGCTGTGGGCTTTCTGGTGGCTGGCGGGGGCCCAGGATCCTCCAGGAAAGCCTCTGTTGGGGGCCTGTTGAGAGAGACAAGCAGAGGGGAGAAGGAAGACAGCCCAGGTGGAGGGAACAGGGACAGAGGCGAGTGCGCCTGGGCAGGACGTGCTGAAAGAGAGAGGAGGGAGGCCACCAGGCCTGGGCCTGGAGCCAGCCTGGGAGACTCCACTTCCCTGGGCCTCCTCGATCTTTAGCCCCTTGCTTTTGAGGCAGCAGTGCCATTATTTGGGGAAACCAGCTAACCAGATAGGACAGCAAACTGGGGATTTATGTGGTGTGGGAACAGCTCGGGTTTCCCTCACTGTTTACCCAGCAGTATTTTTTAAAACAGAAATCAGTGTGTGGGTAACCGCAGCTGTGAGTTACGGGCCCTGGCTGTGAGCGCTGGGGGTGGGGTGGGGAATCTCCTCCAGAGCTCTTTGCCCACCAGCCTGGGAGCTGCTGAAGGCATGTGCCCCTCCCCAGCCCAGGCCAGGTGGGAAGGGTGGCCCTGGGCAGGTCTCAAGTCACTCTACCTTCCCCAGGAGGAAGGCCAGCATCTTTGGGGAAGCTGTGATGGTTCAAGGTCTAATTCTTTAGCAATCTCTCAGTTTAGGGGTCTGAAGCCATGCAGCCAGGCAGATAGACAGGGAGCTCCCCAAGTCAGCTGGGAGGAGATGCCAGAAGGCCTGCCTGGGGTGGAGGGGAGAGAGGCCCAGCAGCTACTTGGCACTGGTGAATTCTGCCTTGCATGAACAGGAGCCTAGTTTTACCAGATCTTTCCATTTTTCAGGAAAAGCCATAATTCTAGATTTTTTATAGGCAATCTCTCAATTTTTAAATGTTGGCAATGAATTTAAAACACTGCCGGTCAATTAAAAACAGCCTGTGAGCAAGGCTGGTTCTTGGAATGCCAATTTGCAATCTCTGATTTTGTCCAAGTCTCCTACAGATGAGGAAGCTGAGGCTTGGGGAGGCCTAGTGATTTACTCGTGGTCACTGAGGTTGTTATCAGGACCACTATAGGGCTAGGAAGCCTGTTACATGCCTGCTCTTTAGCAAAGTAGTGGTTTTGCTGCTGAGCCAGGGGTCTCACCAAGCAGTTCTCAAGTGCTTCCTGAGCAGCTCTCATTTGCATAGACATGACATTTACAAACACATCCATCATCTACTTGATTCTGGCAATGACCCCGAGGGAGTGGAGCTGGCATTAATCCACTTTTTTACTGGTGAGAACACCGAGGCTCCAAGAGGCTGGTGACCTGCCAAAGTCACAGTCCTAGAAAGGGCTGGAGCCAGGGCCTCCAATTACAGATGGGGCTCTTTCCACCCCCAAACTCTGTCATCCCATAAAAATGCCAGGCTCCTTGGGGGATACAGGCTGAGATGGATAATAAACTCCTCCTGAAAGGGAACCTTAAATGGATACTCGGGTAAACTGAATATTCTTTATAACTTAATGTTAATTGAAAATCCATAGGTTATCAATTTTCCAAGCAAGAGAATAAAATAGAAGGTATTTCAAAGAGCAATTATACTAAGCATGGCTTAATCTTTCTTTGATGATCCTGAAGACATTTCAGGGGAATGTAATCCTTTAGGGCATCACTGCGAACACCAGTAATTACTATGTAGGGCTGTGTTCAGGGTCTCATCAACCCCGTCCTGGCTGTTTAGGGTGTTCTGAGAGAGGATCACGGGGGCCAGTGATGAGCCTGTCTGTCTTCCTAGCTGCTCTTCCCATTTTGGTCCGTTTCAGGGAGGGGTTGTGGAATATTCAGTGTGTGTGTGTGGGCAGGTCACTAAACTTTAATGAGTTTCAGCTTCTTTTATAAAATGGGGACAATACCAACTCCTTCTCTACTCACTGTACATGGTTCTACTTATCAAATGGCCTCAGATCTCATAGCAGCAGAGCAGGAAGGAACTCTAGATCGCAGAGTGCACCAGCTTCATTTTGCGGGGGGGGGGGGGGGGGGGGGGCGGCCCAGAGAGGTTTGGGGCCTTGTGCAAGGTCACACAGCGGGGAGGTGGGGGGGGTTAGGGGGAGGGGTGAATTCTGCTTCAAAGCCTCCTTCCTGAATACCATACTGAGGCAGAAAAAGACTTGGAGGAAACGAAAGATTAACACATGACTGCACATCCAAACACCACTCAGGGTCTCTCTGGTCACAGGGAGAAAAAGATCAGATCTCCCAGCCTCAGGAGAAGGGCTATGAAAGTCCCAGTAGAGGTGAACCCCTTAGTTCAGGGCAGGAGAAGGGGGGGCAGCTGGGACACCACTGTGAAGTTTATGGTTTTTGAATGTCATAGTTTTTAAAATGTGGTACTTTCAAGTGTGCAGCCTCCCAGGGTCTTTCTTCTTTTAATTGAAGAAATAAACCATCTTCCCTAAGGCATGCTTGGCCAAGGAGAAAGGCAGGTACAATGTTCACCGAGGAGAGCAGCAGCCTAGAAGGACTCTATGTCATGGAGAAGTAAAACATTCAGAAAATAGAGATCAGGCAGCCTTGACCGAGCCCCAGAGAGGCAGGACACAGGGGTACACACACACAAACACATGTACACATATGCATCTCCTCCCTAGACCCTGACAGTGTCTACATAAAACCTGTGCATGCAGTGCAGACCACATGTCACACAAAATACAAATGCAGATAGGCTCAGAGCACCAGCACACATGTATGTCTGTGACAAATGCTTTTAGAGACGCTACTGTGTGCACCTGCTCACCCGTATGGCAGGGCCCCTGTCATCTGGGCAGAAATACCAAAGCAGGAGCAGGCGCATCATATCAGCACAGCCACAAAAGTTTGATCCAGGCAGTCTCAACAACACACAAATACAGCTAGATACGCTAGGAGGCACGTCAGGACAGAATGTTCCCAAGTCTGCCCCATCTGTGTGTATGTACACCCTCATCAGGGACTGTGACATAGAGATGAGCTCTGAAACCTGATGTCCACACTCTCTCTGGTCTCTTACACACACACACACACACACACACACACACACACACACACACACACACAGTACTGATGTCCGCAGCCTTATTTCTGAGAGCAAAAGTGTGGTTACATTTTCAAACAGCAATAGCATTCACCTTCTCTGTCATCCACATCACAACCCCACTTTTGGCACCCAAACAGTTAATTTCCCAGTTCATGGACCTTCAAAACATCTATAGTCTCTGGAGGAGCTTTCACCTGCAGAGGAAAGTGTAAGAAAAACTAGTTCATGGGTTTAGGGGGAAACATTTTAGCCCTGTGAATGGGGCGGTGGGTCCTAGAGTGCCATCTGGTGGTGAGAATAAGTATTGCACTACCTTCTGCAACGTGCCCGGGGCCAGAGCTTGAACTGAGGAGGTGAGGATGTGCTTGTGACCCTAGAATGGTGGAGGATGGATGGAGGTGTCCAACTCCTATGGCCTCTGTGGTTCCACAGTGGCATGCAGGCACAGAGGAAAGGAAGAGAGCTCCTTGCTGGTTAATAAACTCCTCTCCTTGTAAATGGCTCTAGGCTTATGTCTGCCCTGAGCTTCCATTTTCCAGGTCTTAAATAAGCCCGGTGATCTAGGTGGCTGTCCCTGTTGTAAGCTTGTGATGTCCTCCTACTGGCAGAGCTAGAAGTCAAATCCTATGGGACCTGCCTTTGCCTTGTTCACCTGCAAGGGCCCAAGAAAGCTCCTGGAATAGGACTGGACAAAGTTGGGCATTTCTAATAAGGGAAAAAGAATTCCTGTCCCACTAAGCTAAGCTCAAGAACCAGGTTTGAGGATTAAACGTGACAATGTATTTTCCTATTATGAAATGCTCAATGTAATCAAAGGTGACTGGGGGTAATCTCTGCCTTTTTACGTGGGTCATCTAGGGCAACCATGTCCTCTCACCGAGTCTGTTGGTGATGGCTGCAGGGGCAGAATCTTGGGCTGGAGGAAGTCCTGGTCAGCACACTAGAGGGCTTGGACAAGGAGCCGTCAATTCTGAAAGTCTGAGATTCCCCAATGCCTTATTCCTTCATCCACAGGCACTTGCCCAGTCGGCCTGGGATGAATAAGCAGTGGTGTGATGTGCTCTGGGGGACAGGGGAGGACAGGCAGGGTCAAGGCTATAGGAAGCCATTGAGGCGCTATGAGGACAGGAGCAGCATGAGCAGATCTCCATGTTGGAAAAAATCTCTGTGTGGTGCCAGAATGTTCCGTGCTAGGATGACAACCAACACACTGTGCAGAGAAGCATGCGCTGAGCTCCGCATCAGGGCGTGGGACTCTCGGGGCCCAACTCAACTCAGTCTGAAAGGACCAGGCAGCAAACGAGCCAGTCAGGTGGTTAACATAGCAAAGCAAATGTGAGCTGCCACCAGATCTGCAGCCAGTGCCTGGTCTGCCTCTGATAAGCCACCTGACCTTGGGCTTGTGGTTTAATTTATTCAAGATCAGTTTTGTTGTCCATTAAATGGGGATAACAGCTAAAACTTAAATTAGTTAATGTGGGTACAATTGCTCTGTCAACTACAGCACTATGTATATGCAATTATAAGATTATTTTTTAACGTGTTGATTTTTTATTTTATTTTTATTTACTTATTTTTTTTGAGACAGGGTCTTGCTCTGTCACCTGGGCTAGAGTACAGTGGTGTCACCATAGCTTGCCTGCAACCTCTAACTCCTAGGCTCAAGTGATCCTCCTGCCTTAGCCTCCTGAATAGCTGAGACTACAGGCTTACACCACCACGTCTGGCTAATGTTTATCTTTTAAAATGTGCTAATTTATCTCATCAGCTGGTGGGAAGAGACAGATATGGTTACTTGCCATATTACATGGGCTTTGTTTTGTCCCCTCCTGCCCTAAAGACCCTGGGGAGAGTGTTACCCTAGCTGTGCCTGGAAGTCCCTGGGGTGTTTCCTGAACCAGCCCATCACATACAGCATTGCCACAAGACCCTTATTACCCACCTTCTATGTCTCTGCCTGAGAAGTCATTTGAAAGGTCTCAGCTCCACCACTGCAGCTAGGACCCTTGAGAATGTGCCTCTGCTGGGGAAGGAGATGTTCTCAGGCTCCCAGGCTGCTGTTTCTCTAGGGCAGTGATTTGCAACCGGTGTGCCGCAAAAGTTTTAAAGATCATTAATTAAATTAGTTTTAAAAGAAGTTCAAAGCATAGTAAGTATATTCTTTCTTTCACTCTTGTTTTTTTTTTTTTTTTTTTTTTTGAGACAGAACCTCAAGCTGTCACCCTGGAGAGAGTGCTGTGGCATCACAGCTCACAGCAACCTCCAATTCCTGGGCTCAAGCGAGTCTCTTGCCTCTGCCTCCCAAGTGGATGGGACTACAGGTGCCCGCCACAACGCCGGGCCATTTTTTGGTTGCAGCCGTCATTGTTGTTTGATGGGCCCGGGCTGGATTCAAACCCGCCAGCTCAGTTCTACGTGGCTGGCGCCTTAGCTGCTTGAGCCACAGGCGCTGAGCCCTTTTACTCTTGTTTTTAATCAACATAATTTAAGTGCGCTGTGGAAGTTAAACTATAGATTCAAGTGTGCTGTGAGATAAAAAAGGTTGAAAAATATTCCTCTAGGGCCCTAAGGCTGTGCCCACCACTGAAATGAGAATGCAAAGAACAGAGAACCTGGCAGAGGCCATGACCCAGCAACCTCCTACCCAACTCCTGGAACTGGAACCGCAGTTTAAGATTGAATATTGGCCTCTACAAAGAGCCATTTAGAAATGGATGCATTCAGACTAAAATCACTAGGTCCTACGCTCCAGCTCAGACCTCCAGTTGTCCTGTGTGAGCAAGACACCCTCAGACTCTCTGGTGCAACACTTCTGACCAAGTCTCCGGATGATTCTCTTCGGTTCTGTTTCAAGGTAGGTTCATGTCTGTAGATATTTTGATTTGTTTTACTTTCTGTGTGCAAAGGACAAGATGCAGTGGGTATCTGGGTGGACCAGGGGATCTAGCATCTTATAGACTTGGGTTTGAACCCTAAGGAGTCACTTACTGGCTAGGTGACCTTGGTGAGTTCTAAACTTCTCTGAGCCTTAAGGCAGCATTATAACACCACTAACCACCAGTGAAGCTAGTGCACACAGAGGGGTCCATATTGATGTGTCACAGCACCCAGCATGTCACTGTGGGCATCGTAGGACACATGGGTCACAGTGCTAGCCCTGAAGGAGTTCAAAGTCCAGAGAGGGGAATATGGTGGACTAGACTCCTGGCAGAAACTCTGACTTGCTGCTCAGACTGGATGAGAATATAAGGGTAAACGGAAGGACAAACTACCCAAGGTCAGGGCTGAAGTCCACACTTAGCATGAAGCAGCCTGGCCCGCCTCCCTTGCCAGCAGACTTGCTCCTCTAACATTAACAAATCGAAACCTCTCAGAACCAATCTCATCTCCATGTGCTGGGGGAGCTAGGTCCCTACAGATTTTGTTGCAGATATAAGAATCGCTTATCCATCCACAAAGCGGCATGAGTGGCCACCTGGGAGAGAAGAAGCTCCTTCCTTGCAGTCTCCTGCTAGGGAGGAAGGAAGAAAATGACCATAGGAAGGTGTGGGATAGAGGGAGACTTGGGGACTGATGGTCAGAGGGAAGGGGTCTTCTGGCAAGGCTGACATGTACAGGTTCAAGCAGGGTACCCAAAGGAGGGACAGGACTTAGGAGGCCCAGAGGAGGAGGACCGTGTGTGAGCAGGAGGCAGGGGTATGCTTGCGTAGGGGCTGGGAAAGAACAAAATGAGGATGTGTATGGGGCATCCTGAAATCAAGCAATGGAGAACAGGAACAAAGCATTTTGGCTCAAGGGGAAGGTTCTGCTGGAAAGCAGGGGAGAAAATGTTAAGAAGGGCCTTGAGATCCGGAACACAGGGTGAGGTTCCTGTGAGCAACAGAAGGGCTGAGGCTGTGGCCAGGGTAGGGATGATGTTTCACAGAGACCTGAGCTAATGCAGGGATGAGTGGCCTGGGTTCAGCAGGTGTCTTGAATTACTATCGGAGGCCCTTTAGTCTGGGGTCTCATAGAATCAGCCAGAACCGCCCAGTGCCCTCAATTTGTCACTGAACAGGTCATTGAACTTGCACAGCAACCAAATCCCAGGGCAGAAGGAAGAGCTCCCTCCTACCCCTCGCGGCCTCTGACACATCTTGCTCTTTCTTTTTCTTACTCTCTCCCTCCTTCCTTCCTTCCTTCTTTTTTGACCTGGGAATGAGGAAAAGAATCTTTAAGATCTGGCTTTGACCCTGCAAATACCTGGGGTGGGGTGGAGGGTGGTTAACACAACCTGCAGTGCTCTCTTGTTTAAAAAGCCCTCCTACTTGGACAGGAACCCATACCCCTTGTGCCACTGTGCCAGGCTCTGGTGAAAGGTGACAATGGTCCTGTTGCCGCCGGTTCCTTTAGGTGAACAAGAGTCAGGATTGGTAGGAGCCAGAGCCTCACGGCAGTCCATGCAGACAGAGGCGCTTTCCAGGGTCTGGGGTGGGCACTTGGTGTGATCTGGGGGTTTGCATCTTGCCTCTGCTAATGGAGGGAATTGTAGCAACTGCTCCAGAGTTCCAGTTGGTCCTTAATGTTGGTCTCTTCCAGGCTTAGCCATCTGTCCCCTCGCTGGAAAAGAGCTTGCATTTCCTCACTGGGGGTGGAGGGGGGTGGTGCATCTGGGGGCCAGACCTGTGGGACCTCACCCTTGAACCCCATTTTGTTCCTCTTAGAACAAAGTACTGTTTCTGCTAATTAGTTTTAATGACTGGCAGCTGGGAGGCCACAGACCCTTTCAAGATGAGGAAACTCACACAATTTCTCTTTAGGGAGGAGAGAAGAAAGCTGAGGAGGGAGGACTGGCAGGGCTTGGGGAGCTGGGAGGGAAGGGAGGCCCTACAGGCCAGTGTCCCCATTTCTGCTTCACTGCCAACCCCAAGCCCCCACCAACATGAACTCAGGATTTGTTGTTCTTATTTACCGAAGAAGCGCCTGTAATTGCATCAGTTTCTTTTCCCATACCCGTACTTAGAGATGTTTCTTACTTTAGGATCAAGCAGACATCACCAGTGTCCACAGGGTGGTAACTCTTGGTGCCTTGGTTACTCTGAGCAACTTTCTAGCTGGGACCCCGTCCCCCATTTGACAGGCGCCTGGGGCTACTAATCCTGCAATTTCACAGAAGGGGAAAAAGAGGCACAGAGAAAGGGACCAGAACCCAGGGAGCAGAGACTGGGAGAGTCGCCGTTTCTCACAGCCAACCTAAGCACACGCAGGGGTTGGGGGCCGCCACTGTCTAGAGCACTCCCAATGCAAAAGAGAAGCCCAGGCAGTGTTTGGCCCCGTCTGCCCTCAGATGCTGGCTCCAGAGCAGTCACCTAAAGAGAAAGCCTTGAGTTCCTATGGTCTGGGCTCCTCCGGCCGCGTTCCCGCAGGTCTCCGGGCGCAGAGCCGCAGCCGGCCTCTCGGGCTGCCGCCAGCCTCGGCGGGGTTCTGGCGCCCTCTGCTGGCCTAACCTAGATTGACAGCCCCGGCGAGGGCAAACATCAGAAATCACCCCGAAGCTCCTCCGGGTCCCCCTAATTCTCCTCCCCACCACGCTAAGTGAGAACTCACCTGGGCTCGCAGCCCTGCCTTGCCCTTTTAGCTGCATGACCTTCAGAAAGCTAATTAACCTCAGAGTCCCGCCTGTGAAATGGGAATAATAGCACCTACCTTTCAGGGTTGGCACGAGCATTACACAGGATGGCATATGGAAAGCACCCAGCACATAGCAGGTATTTAAAAAAACGTTTTGTGGAGACAGGTCTTTTCCCAGGTTAGTTACCAATTCCTGGCCCCAAGCGATCCTTTGGCCTCAGCCTCCCAAGGTGCTGGGATTACAGGTGTGAACCACTGTGCAGACTCGTATGTCTTTATAATGGTAGCTATTTTTAATAACACCCATCTCAAATGGTGACTCTGAGAGAGATGAGGTCTGAGAAGCCTTCTCATGAAGGTAAATGATAACAGAATTCTGTTGCAAGGCAGCTGTTAACTAACATCCCAAGGGGATGGGGGGCCCTCTGGGGAAAGTCAAGAGACAGCCTTTGTTTTATTAGGAAACTGGTCCCTTTTAGTTTTCTTCCTTCTACTTACTGAATTAAAAATTCTTTTATTTATTGCCTATTTGGGAGGCTGAGGGTGAGGGGAAGGCATGGCTCCAACTCTGTAGGATACAAAGGTATCTCAACTCCCAAGAGGGTTTGAACACCAGCCCTCTGGTTTGGAAGAAGGGTAACTCATTTCTGTTGCTAGTTATTTGGATTTGGCTTTTAACGTGTGACAAGGTATATCTTGAAAGAAAAGTGAAAGGATATTTTTCTGTGAAGGGCCAAGATGGTGTGGGGAGGAACCCCAGAAGGAACGACAAGTGAGCAAGGTAGTGCTGGTGTGCCCTAGACTTAGGGGATGAGATCTAGGGAAGGAGACTTCAGGTACCATCTCTGAGTCAGGAAGGGCTGGAGAGTGGACAGTGAGAAGGACCAGTGAGGACACTGTTTGCCACAGTTGTCACCAGCCAGAGTCCACAACTGAGGCCGGGTTCTGCCACTGGATCAGCCAGTCTGCTTCAGGATGCGACATGCACTCTGTCTCCATGTATGACCTGCCCATGACGTCTCAGGACCCCCAGAGCCCCAAAGCAAGCCCTTGGACCCCCAGGAAGGTGTGGAGGAGTTCCTGCATGTGCCCTTGGGAGAAAGGCTCAAGGGAAACAGAAGCCGGTGACATCCCCCTCACACACTGGTTCTCCAGAGGGTCTTATTCAAGGACTGAGTCCCTGGGGAGAAAGGGGTCCTGCCTTTACCTGAACTGTTCAGCAAGCAGTCCGGCCCCAAGGGGGTCCTGGAGGGTGAGCAGGGCCAGCAAGCTGGGTGAGAGGCTACAAGAGGGGGAGGAGGAAGAGGAAGGAAGGGAGGAGGGAGAGACAGAGCCCGTCTGCAGCTCCTTGACCATTCGCTAGCTCTGTCTGGGTGGGCAGATGGTCCCAGGTCAGGCCACATACCAGAGTGGCCTTCTTGCCTCTCCTCTGCATCCCTCGGCATTGCTGCTCCAAGAAACACTTTCCTCCAGAGGAAAGAATAGCTGGCAGATGGCAAAAGACGCTGCAGAGGGAAGGAAGCTTGGCTGCCCTGAGCATTAACATGATTTAAGAGATACGCAGGTCACCCCCTCGTGACTAAAAGCCATCCAGGAATGAAGGTTTGTGGCTATTTCTAGGCAAAACTGTCTGATGGGATGAAATAGCTCAACTCCTGACCATTAAGTCATGAAGGCCACGGCCATCGTAAATCTCCATCTTTCTGGCTTCTGAGAAGTGTAGCCCAGGCAGTGGCAGCTACTTCAGCAGGAAGGGCCTTCATCCCTGGTGCCCTGAGGACCAGGGTAGGCTTCAGAGCCAAGGGCCGTTAGGGCACTTGAAAGCCACCTTGCATGTTTATTATTTTCTCTGGTTATCTGGAATTTCTCCATCTCTACCAACTCCAATCCTTCACAACTCCTATCAGACAAGCCAGCCCAGCCAGTTACCTCATCGCTTTGGGCAGATCAGTTCATTTTCCTGAACTTTCACTTCCTCACCTTAAAATGTGAGCAATAATATCTATAATATCTCAAAGAAATAATAATGAAAGTACATCCTCGTGTTCTGTTCTCACAAGATGTGGCTCACATTTTGTCCCCTCTTCCTGGGATGTCCTTTCCCTGTTGTCTCCCTGGCCAGTTCCTCAAGGGCCTCCTCCCGAGGGGGTCCTCCAGACTTAGGAAAGCATATCTTAGGAGCAGGAAATGGCTGTGTTTGAGGAACTAAGAAAGGGAGATGGAGGTAGAGAAGGTAGTGCTTGGGAGCAACTTCAGAGTGAGGGATACGGGATTAGGCGATGAGGATATAGCTTCTCCTTCCCGCAAATAGGACAAAGACCTTGCACGCTCCCTCTTGGTCACTGCAATTCCACTGGTGACCACCAGGTGGAGCACAGTGTCTTGGGGCAGTTGTGATGAGAGAAGACGAGAGGCTGTGAAACAAAAAGCCTTTTGTTTTCATAAATTCAATATCGTTCAATCCCATATTAATGAGGTTAAAGCCACAGCGCTTGCGTCTCCCGCCCTGCCTCACCTGGGGGTGGTGCTCAGCAGCATTCCGCTTTCCTGAGAACCCATGTAGAGATCCTACAAGAGACTTCCCTGGTGCTGGCTGTCCCTGCAGCCCTTTCTCCTGCCATCAGGAGAGCTGGCCACCATCCGATGAGTGTGAGTGACACGGCTTGAACTTGTCCTCATTTTTTAAAAGATTAGCCAGGAGCAGCAGCTTGCAACTCGGCACTCTGGGATAAGGCAGAAGGATTGCTTGTGCCCCAGAGTTGGAGGTTGCAGTGAGCTATGATGATGCAACAACCCTGGGTGACAGAGTTAAACTATCTAAAAAAAATGTGTAATTATTCACAGACTTTGATTCTTTAAAACTAGTAATATGATACTTGTGATATACATCAAGATGGAGTGTGGTGACCTTGGCCTTGAGAAGCACTGAGCTAGACCTGCCAAGAAGACTCCCTCCTGGGACAAGCATTCCAGCCAGAAGGCTCTCACTGTCCAGCTTTTCTTGACTACTTTTCTAGAGAAGCAGCAGAGTGGAGTGGTTAACAGTACAACTCTGGAGCCTCGTCCCTGTCACTCACCAGCTCTGAGGCCTCAGACAAGTTACTTATCCTCTCTGTGCCTCAGATCTTCATCTGTGAGATGGGAGTAATAACCGTCCTATCTCATAGGGTGTCTGGGAGGATTAAATGAGTCATTATACATCAGGTGCTGAGTCAGTGTCTGGAACATGGCAGGGGCCATGTGAGCAATAACTCTTATTATTATTAGAAAATGCCCCCAAATACCAATTATTGTTCACTAGCATCGGATGCTAGGTTCAGAGTATAGTTCTTCTAGAATCCAAAACGGAGAGATGGGTTGGAAGGGGTTGGTCAAAACTGACCTCTTTTGCAAGTGGACAGAGCTGGCTTAGATTTAGGGTTAGGGTTAAGGTTAACCATGGCTGGCAGCCTGTGTAGACACCTAGGGCTCTGAACTTAAAGGCCACTTGGATTAATGCTCTGTATCTTGATATTCTTAATCATTTATGAAGAAGGGACCCAGAATTTTCATTTGGCCTAAAAATAGTGCAGCAAGTTCCATAGAAGATTCTTTCAGATTTTTGAGGTCCCTTGCTGTCTTCCCTCTCTGCTGTCATCAGTTCCCTTCTCCCAACCCAGAGAAGGGATTTGACCCAGACTGAGCCCTTATTTTTCCTTCCAACATTTTAATTAAAAATTTCAAGCATATGGAAATATTGAAAGAATTTTACATCCACCAGCCACCTTGATTCTACCATTGACATGTACCGTTCTCACCTCATTGTGTATCTAGGGTGAGGTTTTTCCCATCTTCCCGTTCTCCCTGGACCTAGTCTCCTCAGCTACTGGACTCTGACTTCTCACTGACAAATCTAAGCCTTCCAGCCCTGCGTGTCTAGACCAAGAAAGGCCTCCTGGGCTCTGGGTATTAGACAGTGGCCTTCTAGGAAAGGAACCAGACGGGAAGCTGTTGGGGAAAGGCTGGGACCAAAGTTCCACTAGCCCTGGGCAATGAAGGTACAGAACAGATTAAGGAAAGTTCTAGAAAAGCAAGGATGCTTTTCTTTTTTTTTTCTTTTTTTTGAGACAGAGCCTCAAGCTGTCACCCTGGGTAGAGTGCTGTGGCATCACAGCTCACAGCAACCTCCAACTCCTGGGCTTAAGCGATTCTCTTGCCTCAGCCTCCCAAGTAGCTGGGACTACAGGCGCTCACCACAACACCCGGCTATTTTTTGGTTGTAGTTGTCATTGTTGTTTGGCAGCCCTGGTTGAGTTTGAACCCACCAGCTCTGGTGTATGTGGCTGGTGCCTTAGCCACTTCAGCTACAGGCGCTGAGTCAAGGATGCTTTTCATTATGGAGTTTGTGGACTGAGGTTCCCATTTGCGACCAGAGTTCTTGCTTGTTCTTTAGGTGGTTTCTCATGCTCCTAAGCATTTCTCACCAACATGGTCTGGTGGGCAGGCACCAGTAGTCCTATGAGGTGACCAAGGGGCTACTCCCCACTTAGGTTAGGAAACTGAGTCTCAGAGACCCCTTCAATGACCTGCTCAAGATCCCAGGGCTAACAGAGGCAGATCAAGCCCAGGTTGTCGGGCCCCAACAACAGGTCACTTTTTTTTTTGATTTCTTGCTAAGAAGGTGGGCCCAAAGTGTCACATTCCCCTGGGTAATTGAGGAAACCCCCTCCCCAAACTCAAACTTTCTCTCAAAGGAAAAAGAGGGTGTCTGGGCTGTGATTTACCTTTGAGGGTGTGGTTGGGCCAAAACTGATCACATTTCAAAGGGTTAGACCTCATTTCTCTCCTTTTCTAGCTTGGTCCTAGAACTCAGACATGTGTGGGCTTCTCCCCACCCTTGCCCCCTCCCAACTGCTGCAGGCAGGTGACACCTGTATTATTGCTAAGGGTTAAAAAGCCCTCAAATCAATAAAACCCATTAATGAGTGTTGGTCCCTCGAAGGCTACAGATAAATCCCTTCTACTCAGTGAGTTCAATCCCATAAAACAGCTCTCCTCTTTCAGTCCTAGCATTCATTTGATAGAAAATGTGGAGAAATTTTTAAAAGGTGACTTACTAATTGCCTGTAAGATAAAAGGCAGATGGAAGCTTTATTACAGTTGAAGGAAGTCGGGAATATTAAGGTAAAATGTCAAATAACAATTGATTTTCCTTAGACATAAAGGGGCGATTTATGGCTTCCTAGTTACTACAAACGAGAAATTATTTGAAGTTCTAAAAAGTATGAGGAGAAATAAAGATTAAATAGAAGATGAAATCATAAGATTTCTCTGGGAGGTGACTTCAATGCCCCAGGAGGCTGGAATTCATGTGGCTGGGCGCCCCCCCCCACACCGGGCAGCTTGGGGTCGGAGTGGCAGTTCCAAGATTTAGAGGCAGGTGTCTCTGAAGAGTGGGGGACAGCTGTTTGCTTTGTGTTCGAGGAACTAGAAAAAGCAGGTGAGGGCAGAGAGAGTAGGAACTGGGGCAACTTCTGACTGAGGGATGTGGTATTTGGGGAGGTGGGAATGGAGCTGTGCTCCCCAACCAGTAGGCACTGGAAATCCAGGCAAGGGAAGGGTGAGCTTCGATGGTGCCCTTCCAGCCAGGTGGGGGCCATCCTTGCTGGTCTCTGGATAGCGGTGTCATCTGTACACATGCTCCTCCAAGGCCCCGCAGTGGCTTGGCCTGGTCTAGCACAGCCTGTCCCCCACACTGAGAGCCAAAGAGATGGAGAGGAGTGAGGACTCACTCTGGTTGCCAGGCCCTGTGCCCTAGGGCTCAACTTAGCCTTCGGTCTCCCAGAAGCTGTCCTGAGACATTCAGGGCAAGTCATTTATCTGAGGGATATACACAGTAAATTTACTCCAGCAGGAGTGTGGGGGAGGGAAGTGACTCAGGGAAGGGACCGCTGGTGACAAAGTGTGTGTCATCAGCGTGTTACCTCTGTGGGGCCCAGGAGCTTAATCTTACTGGGAAACTCAGGGAGCCAGGATGGACCCCACACCTCCGAGTTATCGTATGGAGCCTGAAGGAGGAGGGAGCTGGGGTGTTTATATACTGACTCCATCGCTGGTTGAGGCTGCTAGGTGGAGATGGGGGCACCAATGCTCTGGTACTTTCTAAAGGCCCTCAGGTAGCCAGAAGTTAGGTACACAGGGCTCCAAGGTGAGGGGGCTCCAGAAATGTGGGCGGGGTGCCACAGCATATGCCTTTGCGGTTTGTGTGTTTATGTTCATCCTCATATTTCCAGTCATGTGCAGGTCGTAGCCCCCAACTTTATGGACGAGAACACTGGGGTTCCGAGAGGTTACATAATATTCCCACAGCTACGAGTGGGGGAAAGCCAAGGGTTCCATCTATGCTTGTCTGACTTCGGGGCCCAAGCACCACCCACTGCTGAGTCTCTTACACCCGGGACACACCCAGGGAGGCTGGTGTCCCGGAATATGTGCTTTTTTTTTTTTTTGAGACAGAGCCTCAAGCTGTCACCCTGGATAGAGTGCCATGGCATCACAGCTCACAGCAACCTCCAATTCCTGGGCTCAAGCGAGTCTCTTGCCTCTGCCTCCCGAGTAGCTGGGACTATAGGCGCCCGCCACAACACCCGGCCATTTTTTGGTTGCAGCCGTCATTGTTGTTTGGTGGACCCGGGCTGGATTCGAACCTGCCAGCTCAGGTGTATGTGGCTGCCTTAGCTTGTTGAGCCACAGGCACCGAGCCCCACTGGCCTTTTTACTTCTGTCATTCTCCCCCCCTTTTCTGTGGTTCTGTGTATTTTATTTTTATTTCTTTCTTTTTTTTTGAGACAGAGCCTCAAGCTGTCACCTTGGATAGAGTGCCGTGGCATCACAGCTCACAGCAACCTCCAACTTCTGGGCTCAAGCGAGTCTCCTGCCTCCACCTCCCAAGTAGCTGGGACTACAGGCGCCCGCCCCAACACCCGGCCATATTTTGGTTGCAGCCATCATTGGCGGGCCCGGGCTGGATTCAAACCTGCCAGCTCAGGTGTACGTGGCTGGTGCCTTAGCCCATTGAGCCACAGGCACCGAGCCGGAATATGTGCTTTTAATAAGCCCCCGGCCAGGCTCTCAGGATGTCTGCGCCATGGCCATGGCCACCTCTTGGCCTCTTTTTCACAGGCTTCCACCTCCTCTCTCCTCTCCGTTTGTGTCAGGTGCTCCCTGGAGAGCTGTCTGAGCCACAGCTCTGTCCCGGAGTACTCAGTGATTCCTGGAGATGGCACCCCAGAAGGCAGCAGCAGAAAAGAGAAAGGGAGGCCATGGGAAGGGGCTGAAGATGATGGCTGAGGACCAAGGACAGGCTAAAGGGAAAGCCCTGGGTGGGAGTTGCTGTTTCCTTAGTTTCTCAGTTTTGGGGACTTGGGTGGGGATGGGCATAGGGAACCCTTGGGGGCGGTGGCTGCCTCTCCCAAGGCAGCTCAGGCTGCCAAAAGGCAGCAGAGGTCTGAGGGACCAAGAAAAGGCGAGACAGCAGCCCTGCCCAAAAGGGCGGGAGAATCAAGCATGGGAGCAGAGCAGGCAGGGGGTGATGGCCTTGTGCTGCCGGACAGGAGCCGCCTGACACCAGAGGTGATCTGGGGCCAACCTCAAGGTAGGGTCCCTTGCCAGTGCTGTGTACAGAAAGAAGCCAGCACTGCCAGGTGCAGTGTCCTGTGACAAAGCTGCTCTCTCCAACACTGTATTAGTTTCCTATCGCTGCTATAACAGGTGGCCACAAATCGAGTGCCTTAAAATAACACAGATTTAATACCTTACAGTTCTGGAGGTAAGTAATTCTTAAAGCAGGGTATCAGCAGGCTGCCCTCCTCCTGGGGGCTCTAGGGCACAATGTATTTTCTTGCCTTTTCCAGCTTGGACCACAGCCTCACATTGTTCTAGCCTCTGTTCTGTCATCACATCTTGTCTGATTCTCCTGCCTCTCTCTGTCCCTTCTAAGGACACTTTTGATTATATTGGACCCATCTGGATAGTCCAGGAGAATCTCTCCATTTTAATATCCTTAACTTAATCATATTAGTATTTGGGAAGTTCTCTTTGCCACGTGAGGTTACACATTCACATAAGGATGATAGGGATTAGGATGTGGACATCTTTTGGGGGTGGGAGTAAGGAACTAGGGTTCTTGTCTCACGTCAGCCCTAGCAATCTGGGTGTCCTTGAGTAAGGCTCAGCGTCTCTCTGGGCCTCGGTTTCCCCCCTTGTGCAGTGAGACTGGCCCTCCGGCTCCTTCATTCTGACACTTCATTCTGAGGGGGGTGGTCATTCCGTTTCAGGGCCTCCCAAGTCCCACAGTGCTGTGCCCTGCATGTGTGTTTAATCTTCTACATTTGGACGTGATCCTAATCCAATAAACGCTTAGGATATTTCTATAGAATAAATTTTTACTAGAAAAAAATATAATTGGTTGATGTTAAGGCTACTGCCCTGACAAATCTGCCTTGGCCATATATCTGAGAAAGTAAAACACCCGATACGCTTGCACATAAATATGCCATCTTCCCCGCAGGCCCCAGCAAAGCACTCCGGGGAGGTTTCCCTCGGTGATTTATTCTTCATTAATAAGCTCTGTGCTATATTAGGGTCAGATTTATGGCTCTGCCTATCGAATATTTCTGACATTTCATCTGAAAAGAATTACAAATGAAATCTTGAAACTCTGCCACTTCTCCCCCCTGGTGCATGGGTACTGTGTGTCCAAGGGGAGCTGGTGGGATGGGGAGACCCCAAGAATCAGGGACAGGGGTGTGTTTCCAGTGGAAAGGAACAACCAGTTTGACTCTGGGAGGGCTGAGCTAGATCTGCAAGCAGCTCAGGAGGTGAGCATTTCAGGCTAAAAGGCTGAAGACCACAACTGTAACATTTATTAGATGGCACCAGGCTCCTGCATTCATTCAACAAGGATTTGTTGAGCACCCACTATGTGCCAAACACTGTGTTGCTTGGAACTTAGGATACGGGAAAGAGCAAAAATGAAGCAAAGGTTAAGATCTTGGCCCTTGTGCAGATGATGTTACAGTGGAGGTAGGGAAATGTCAAACAACAAAGCCTGAAAATCTTAACAAAGTAAAATATACAGCCTGTTCACAGAGGATAAGGGTTATGGCAAAAAAAACAAAAACAAAAAGCAGAGTAAAGGGAACCAAGAGTCCAGCTGGGCAAGTTGCAGCGTTAATTAAGGAAGTGCTGCAACTCATCCACTCAGGGAATTGTAACTGATCCCATTTTACAGATGAGGATAGATGCTCAGGATGGATAGGGAGCTTCACAGTGACACAAAGGGAACTTTGCACAACTTGGTCATTTCTGAAGAGCCACCTGAGCCATTAGTCTCCATTTTCCCTCTTCACTGCACATGACAGACACTTGGGGTCCTTAAAAATACTGGTGCCTGGGTCTCCCTCTCCCAGTGGGTCTGACTCAACTGGTCTGGATGTAGCCTGGGGCTTGGGGTATTTAAAGGGTCTCCTGGTTCTAATGTACTGCCAGGAGACCCTCTAATGCTAATAACCATGGGCCTCAGGGCCAACTTCAGGCAGGAAAGGCAGAGAGCACCTCGTGTGAATTATAGCAATAGCCTCTCCAGGTTTCACTTTCTCACCTGCAAAATGTGGGTAAAGATATTTGCCCTGTGCTCGAGGGCACCTGGCATGTGTCCAGTGACCCAGTCCTCTCCCCCCATAGCCGCTCGCCCCCAGATGGCTCTTCTGACCCGAAAGTGGCTCTGATGACTCCCCCCCTCCCACTGCTGCATCAGAGGTGTAGAGCTCACTCATGGCAGAAGGAACTGCAGCCCTGAGAGTTCTGATGCCGACTGCCTCCTGAGAAATGAAAATTCTGGGCTCCTGAATGACATCTAGTCCGTGCCTGTAGCATCAGAGCACAGTAGAGCCAGCCACCACCCCTATCCCCACCCACATCCCCACCCCACTCTGCCACATCCCATCCCATCTGACTGCTGGGTGCCTAACACTGAGGACTCAAAGGGGGCATGATGTGGGCTGCCCCAGGGCATGTACAGTGTGGCCACAGTGAAGAGCCTGGGAAATCTGAAGTGACAAGTGCCCCTTGAGATCACCATAGCCAGGGAATTGTGGTTTCTGTCGCTGCCTCTGGCACCTAGGGTGGCAGGGTAGAGAGAACGTGTCCTGTGTGGGAGGGACCATGTTTTCTCTTACTCATCCCCAGCCTACCCTTATTCAACAAATAAGACAAATACACAAAAGACTAAGGTTCTGGGCAGAAAGGGACAAATGGCAGGTGTATGTGTGAGGGAATGGGGACGGGAGAGGAGCAGGAGGAGGCTGTGACTGCCTGACTGAGCACTGGATATGCACCTAGTGGCACGGGGGCTTCCTGGAGGAAGAGGCCAGGCGTTGGGTGTGGAGGGTGTTGTGAACAGCCCAGGCAGAGGTGTGATGGCTCCATTCCTGCCAGTGTCATCTCCCCTCTCTGGGCAGGGAGGATGAGACAGGTGGAGAAAGCCTCACTGGGCAGGGTGGAGAGCCTGGGAGGCGGCAGTGGTTCCAAGCTGGGGTTGGCCTTGCAAGCAGGTCTAGGGAATTAGACTTGCTCAGTGGGGAGCCAGAGCAGTTTCCTGTGCAGGGAAAGGGCAAGATGAGAATCCCACTAGGGGCCAGGGGAAGAGCTGGGAGGCAGCAAGTCACAGGAGAAAACACACAGGCTGGGAGATAGAGATGCTCCTGTTTATTTACTTTGAGATTTGGGATAGTCACAGGCATCTGAGCCTTAGACGGGCTCATTCATTTCAGGTAGATCATAATGATGGTGCTTCAGGGTGATGGGGAAGAATCCGTAAGGTGACATATGTGAAAGTGCTTTGATTTCATAATAGTATTGAGAACATTGGATACTTCTTTTTTTTCCATTCTGGAGATACTTTACTAAGAAGAATATGTTCCAGCTCCATCCAGGTAAAAATAAAAGATGTAAAGTCTCCATCTTTTTATGGCTGCATAGTATTCCATGGTATACTTATACCACCGTTTGTTAATCCATTCATGGGTTGAGGGGCATTTGGGCTGCTTCCACGACTTGGCAATTTTGAATTGGGCTGCAATAAACATTCTGGTACAATTATCTTTGTTGTAAAATGATTGTTGTCCTTCTGGGTAGATACCTAGTAATGGAATTGCAGGATCATATGGTAGGTCAACTTTTAGTTCCTTGAGAATTCTCCATACTTCTTTCCAAAAAGGTTGTATTAGTTTGCAATCCCACATTCGTATGAATGATAAAACACAAGTATAGTCCGGAAAGAAGGAGGGGAGAAAGCAAGTGGAGGGAGGGGATTTGTCAGGATCTCACCTAATGTGCACAATGAATGCAAGGGTACATTTCAACACAACTAAGAGTATATTATAAATGTCTTGCCACAAAAAATAAGTGAGGTGATGTTATGTTAGTCAGTTTGATTTAAACATTCCACATTGTATATCAAATCATCACATTGTACCCCATAAATGTATACAGTTATGAATTAATAAAAATAAAGTAAAAAAAAAATAAAAAAAAAAAGTAAAAAAAAAAAAGTGTTTGGAAAACTAGAAACCACACTGAAGGTTCTATTGTTGCTGCTGTTTGAAGGACTCACTGAGGCGTGGGGACAAGAGTTAGGGAAGCCCGTTAGGATGCCAGTGGGTGACAAAGAGACCCACTGAGGACCAGTGAGGACTGAAAGGAAGGACGAATCACAGAGAAATGACAAGGTCAGGAGATAGGCCTTGTGTGGAGGCTGAAGGTGAAACTCAGAAATTATCAGAGCTAGAGAAGGGGAGAGGGAAGCTGCCGTCTACTGAGTCCTACTGGATGTCAGCAGTGGTGCCGGGCAGGTTCTTAAGAGGCAGGGAAACTGAGGCACAGACAGGTTGAATAACTTGCCTAAGATCATTCCGTCAGTAAGTAAGAGAGCCTGGATTTGAACCCAGGAAGCTTAATTCCAAAGTCAACCGAAGGCAGATTCCCCAAATTTGCCCAACTGGAAGAATCACCCAAGAGTTTAGTACAAATGAGCATTCCCAAACCCCTTGGTGAGAGGTTCTGAGGCAGCGGGTCTGGCGCCTCCTGCCTCTACAGCTGCTTTCCTTACTTATGGTTACTCATTATTAATGTTCAAAAACGATGTGGGCCACAGCTTCTCTGGCAGCACAGCAGAGAACCAGGGAATGCTGTCCTGTGCATTGTAGGGTGTACTGGATGCCAGTTGTGCCCACTTAACATACTCAAGTCCAGACATCAGTAATAACAACACCAATTCCAGCTAACATTTAATGAGCATCTACAAGGCCAGGCTCTAGACCGGTGTTCTTCAATCTTTTTAATCTCACGGCACACTTGAACCTATAGTTAAACTTCCATGGCACACTTAAAATATGTTGATTAAAAAAAAAGAGTGAAAAAAAGAATATATAGGCTCGGTGTCCATAGCACAGTGGTTACAGCGCTGACCACATGCACTGAGGCTGGCGGGTTTGAACCCAGCCCAGATCAGCTAAACAATAATGACAAGTGGGACAAAGAAATAGCCAGGCATTGTGGTGGGCGCTTGTAGTGCCAGTTTCTTGGAGGTTGAGGCCAGAGAATCACTTAAGCCCAAGAGTTTGAGATTGCTGTGAGCTATGATGCCACAGCACTCTTACGAGGGTGACATAGTGAGATTCTGTCTCAAAACAAACAAAAAAAAACAACAAAAAAAATACACTTAGCGTGCTTTGAACTTTTTTCAAAAACAATTTAATTAATGATCTTTAAAAAGTTTCATGGCAAGATCCTCTTGCCACATGACGGTCGAAAATCACTGCCCTAGGCTAAGCATTTTCTTGCACGTGATGCCATTTAATCTTTGCAACAATCTATGAGGAGCTGTGTCAACCTTACTTTACCACGGAAGAAGAAACTAAGGCCCAGAGAAGTTGTGTGACTTGCCCAGCATCACACAGCTTGAAGGAGCTGAGATTTAACCTGTTTCTACCTGGATCTAAACCCACCTTACTACCTTTCTCTGCCCTGTCTCCCAGGTGGCATTTGGCGTAGGCAGGCACTGTCCAGGGGGCAAATGAGATTTGTCAGCAGTCTGCCGTGTGGATTTGCACCCAGGACTGTGCACACTAGGGTTTCCCAATGTGTCCATATTAGATAATTTTCCTCAAAATGCCTTTTGCTGCACTTCTATCATGCAGTGTGTTCTGAGAAACTGCCTCCTGCCCTCGGTCCTGAAGGAGAGGATGAGGAGACAGAGTCCCTACCCTCAGGGGACCTGAAAACCAGAGTCCTTAGTGCTTGTTAAAGCGGGCCTCGGAGCCTCAGCGCTCTTGATGTTTAGAACCAGATAATTCTTTATATCAGATGCTGTTCCATACATCGTAGGGTCTACTGGATGCCAGTAGCGCCCACCAGTTGTTGTCATAGCCATAAAATGTCTCCAGATATTGCCAAATGTCACCAGGAAGGCAAAATTGCCCCCAGTAAATTAAAGAGAAAATAAAGATTCCTGTATCATGTACCCATGGATTGAACTTCACTGACATTTCTGTAAAATAACTGGTTCTATTTCTAGACGCTCATTTTTTCACCAACTGCCATTTTATTTAAAAAATAAAAAAGCCACCTGAGCTGGCAGGTTCGAATCCAGCCCAGGCCCGCCAAACAACAATGACGGCTGCAACCAAAAAATGGCCGGGCGTTGTGGCGGGCACCTATAGTCCCAGCTACTCGGGAGGCGGAGGCAGGAGACTTGCTTGAGCCCAGGAATTGGAGGTTGCTGTGAGCTGTGATGCCATTGCACTCTATCGAGGGTGACAGCTTGAGGCTCTATCTCAAAAATTAAATTAAAAAGCCCAGATCAAATTTAAGATGCAGCTAGATTTCCTTTTATAAAAATATTGCCTAATGGATTTAGTTGTCAGCTGCCCAGAAAGCTCCAACAGCTCAGAAAAAAAGTGCAACACCAGGAGGGGGTGCTGCCACGGAGACAGTCTTCTGACCAGCACCCTATCACCCCTTTAAAAGTGGTCTATATGTGGGGTTCTCAGCTACCTGCGATAGAATTGCCTGAGTCTAAAAAACACAGTCCTCCCTCCGACCTTGGGATCATGGTTCTCTAGGCACAAGGTCTTGGCACCCGTGTATTTTTAAAACTTTACAAATAATTTAGATGAGTATCCAGGTCCATAAGAACATGTTCCCTCCATTCTTTATCTCCACCCTTCTGAGAAGTTAGCCCCCAGCTCTGCTGGGCTGCAATTCTATCATTGGCCACGAGATGTCGATTTTCAGTCATAATTCTCACCAAGTGACTGGGCAAAGGCAGGGAGAGATGGCCTTTCTCCTTCCCGTGCAAATGTGATCTTTTCCCAGTCCCTGTCTTCCCCTGCCCTCAAAGAAGGCCTCTTAGCAGCCAGGAGCTGGGAGCCACCTGAGCTACCAGTAGTACTTAACTGCTATAGTAGTAGTAGCCATTACTACTTACTGCTGTGCTTAGAATCCCCAAAGGCAGAATTACCAGGGCTGAAAGGAACCTCAGAGCATCTAGTGCTATGGGTTTCAAACTTTTTAAAAAAATGCTGTCATCTTGGACAAGATTCCCAACCTTTTGCCTCAGTTACTTCATGTGTAAAGCAGAATGGGACGTTATCTTGTTTGTATGGTTGTCATGAAGACCAAGAGAACAAATGTGTGTAGTGCACGTGGCTACATGTCACATGTAGAAGTTTTTATTACGATAGTTTTACATATGGGTAAACTGAAGCTTAGTGAAGGGAAGTAACTTGCCCAAGGTCACATAGTGCTGGATCTATGCACTATGTGAGGACCCCATATCCGAATTCCTGACACCTAGTCTTCTGCTGTTTTTGATGATTTTTCCTATACGAGGAAATCGAAACCCCCCAAAATAGGATGAAGAACAACAAGAAGTGGCTTTTGAGGCAGTGAGTTCTGCCTGCAAGTGGGACAAGCCCTGCTCCTGGCTTTGGGGACAGCGTGGTAATGCTTTGTGGGTGAGGGTGAGTTTCTACTCTGAGGCTTAGTCTGTTCACCTATAAAACAAGGATGACATGTTGTACCTTGCTGTGTGGAGTGAGATCAGACCAGGACATCAAAAAGGCACAGTGACTTGCCAGATGTCAACTCTCAGCATACCCAGAGAGCCATAGGACCCTCCCCCATTCCCGAAAGGAGCCTCCCTCAAAGGAGGTCTGGGTTCCAACACTTGGTACCAAACTGGGAGCCCAGGGACCTCGGCCAAAATCTGGTTCTGCTTCAACTTGCTGTTCCACCTTTGTCAAACCTCTCCCCCACTTGCAAACTGGGGGAGTTGGATGAAATTATTTTGGGGGTTTCCTTCTGGTTGTCATAATCCTTACATGCTTACTATATCCCCTTCAATTTAGCTAGCATAGCCCAAGAAAGGGTTAAGCAGTGGTAGCCCCTTTCTTCCTTGGGTTGGGACAGGAAGGTCAGAGGTGAGGCCAATACAGGACATAGCTGCTGTGGCTGCTGCTGGAAATGATAATATTTACTTCCTAGACTCACGTTTGTCCCCTCTCCTCTCTCCTTGCCAGCAGTGCCCATGTAAAGAAGTTGGCGTGGAGCAGGACAGAGGCTCAGCCCCTCTCTGAAATGGATACACTGGTCTCACCCCCTCAAGGCTGGTCTCATTTGCCTTCTTCATTTTTAGACACATTCCAAACTTTTCAGCAAATTACAGTGTTTGCCAACTGGCTGTCTGGGGCTCGGGAGAGATACTATTTATAGTGGTGCTGGGACGCTGCCACCCCAGAGCAGCCTGGTAAGAAATGGGGCCAGAGTGCCCGGGAGTGGCATCCTGATCCCTGGAGAGAGGCCAGGCCCTCAGAGCAGGATGGCCAAACTGGCAGCTCATGGCAGGACCCACCAGCACATCCCCTGCCTAGGCCCTGGGGTCTGCCCCGAGGCCTCATACATCAGGGGGTTGCCACTGTGCTCCTCAGAGATTCCTGAGAAGCTTTGAGAGTCAGCCGTGCTGCCGACCACTGAGCACAGCCAAGGTTAAGGCTCACTATAGATCACTTTTGATCGTGGTGACCGGGGTCCCATTTCACTTCATTCACTACCTTACTTACCCATTCCTCAGGGTCTGCATCCAGGCTCTGTTACTTTGTGAGCCTTGATTGTCCCCATCTGTGTAAAGAGTGTCAAGTCACTTTTAAGCCCTGATTGTCCCCTTCTGTGTAAAGAGTGTGGACCTGAGGTTCAAAGTTCCTTCCAGTCAGAGATTCCGGCAGTGGGCACGTGATAAATGTGCTCAGATTCCCGCCTGCTCAGTGCTGGGCACTGGGACAGGCAGAGAAGAAATGTGGTCCTTGCACCTGACAGGCCTGGTACCCAGACCTGGATCTAGGCCCCTGGCAGGGGACTTATGCAGGGAGAGCACCCCAGACCCTCCCGTTTGTGGGGCTGTCACCACTGAAGGTCCCCACAACATCGTGAGGAGGTGAAATATGGTGATGCCCATTTACTCGGGAAAATACTGCACCTCAGAGAGGCTGAGGGACTCACTGCAGGTCACACAGACAGAGTCAGCAAGAAGAGAAAGACGCCCCTGGCTCCTCTCCCGGAGCTGCGTCCCTGGTTTTACCCGATCTCTTGGGTTGCTCAGATTCTGGGCCTCCCTCTTTGCCCCCACCCCACCCCCACTCGCCATTAAAAGCTCAGTTCTCTTAAGTTCTCTCTTCTCTATTCCCCTGGAAAGCTCTGCCTGCTACCAGAAAAGGCTCTGATGCCATCATTTTTGGCACTGGGAGATCAAGGCTGCCTCCCCTGCGAGGAGCCACTGCGGACACCACTCAAGGGAAGCTTCTCTCTGTTTTTAGATCATGTCATTCCTCTGGCTTGTTTCTTTTCTGTATTCTCCATGTTTTTCACAATGAGTGTGTGTTACTTTTATAATTGAAAAATGAAATCTTCATTTGAAAGAACAAGCAGACACAAGGCGGTGTCCTTATGTGCCAATAACCAAAGAGCAGGGGCAGGGAAGTATTGGTGACTGAGACCTTGGGTGGCCCGGCCTTGAGGGCAGGGGAGGAAGGAGAGGTTCAGAGAGAGGCTTCAGGGGCACTCAGGTGGGTGCTATGGGCTGTAAGCACCCTGGATGTCCCCTGAACCCCAGCACCCTGGACAGTGCCTTGCACGGAGTAGGTCTTCAGCAGATGCCCACTGTGCTTGATGTGGGGGAGGAGGGTGTCCAGCTTGGCCAGAGGGAGGAGCTGGTGCAAAGGCCACCTGAGAGCCCCAGTAGAAGCCCCTCAGGGCAGTGCCGAGAAGGGTTCCTCCATCCCACAGAGAAGAGCAGTCGTCCAAGACAGGGGGCTGAGCAGTGACATGTAGACATCAGTATTTTAGGGAAATAGAGCCAGTGGCCCAGACAGTGCCAACTTGTGGAGTTGACTGGACTCCTGAGGGCGTCTATGAAGCTCCTGGGGTTTCACACAGTCCCCTGAGAACCTGTGCCTTGGTGATGGGCTCAGTTTAAGCCATGCTAATGTGAGATGGTTACAGGCCACCCCAGGAGACAGGTCTAAGCAGGGAGTTAGTGACAGAATGCCCAGAGCCCCAGAATTAGGCTGGAGAGCTGGGAGTGGTCCCCACCTTGAGCATCAAGGGGGCTGACTGAGAGGCTGACAGCGGGGTGGGGACGGAGGTGGGGCAGAAGCTGGAGCAGAGAGGGAGCTAGGGGTTTTAGAGGGGGGGAAGGAGAGCCCATATAGGGAGGGGACAGGAGAGGGTAGTAGAAGAACCTTGAGCAAAAGCAGAATGAAGGCTGAGAAAAGGCCCCTGTGGCACTGGCTTGTGTGTGGCCAACACTGGCACTGTCGATAGAGATCCCAACTAGGGAGCTCAGCCAGTGACCTTCTGCATCTTCTCTGCCTCTTTCCTCGGATAGCGGGGAACGGTTATCCTAGATGATGCAACCAAAGTCCATGTCCTTCCCCAGCCCCCTCTCTGAGCTACCTCCTGTCACCCTCCACCCTCACTGGCTCCTTTAGCTCCTACACACAGCTTGCCCTGCCTCGGGACCTTTGCACTGGCTGCTGCCTCTGCCAGAAATTCCTGCCCTAGATACCACATGACTCACTCCCCTACTTCCTTCAGATCTCTGCTCCCTTATCAGAGCCCTTCCTGCAGCTCTATCTATAACAGCACTTGCTGCTCTCTTTCCTTTCTGCTTGCTTTGTCCTCTTCTTATTACCACCTGACACCGAACATGTATTTGTTGGCTTGTTTACAGTCTATCTCCACCCATCTTACTCACCTACTGCTGAAATGATGCTGTGTAACAAACCACCCCAACACTCAGAGTGGGTTTTGTTCCCAATGATAAGTATGGATTTTTCTTATTCATGGGTCTGTGGGTCAGCTGGGACAGGGCAGCTTCAGGCTATGGCTTAAGTTTGGGTCTACTCCAAGTAGCTCACCATTCTCTTGGATCAGCAGCTCCCAGGCCACGTGCTTCTTATGGAGAGTGGTAGGAACTTAAGGCCCAAGCCAAACCTCACAGCATGTTTAAGGGTGATCATGACATGCTACTAACATTCTACTGGCCAAAAAAGTCTCATGGCCAAGCCTAATGGCAGTGAAGAGGGGACATTCACTCTCCCACACTTGTTGTGGGAGGGGAGAGTGAGAGAGGGACTGTTTTCATAGTAACAATGCAAACCATCCATCTCCCAGTGGAACACACACCGCAGGGCTACGATTGATTCTGATTCCTCGGCACTCAGAACAGTTCTTGGTATATAGTAAGGGTGCAATAAACATTTGCTACATGAATATACAAACTATCCAATTAGCATAATACAGATGACAAGGCTGTCTCTCTCCTTCCAGCCCTGTGTCTGAAAAAGTGGTGGCTGCCTCCCCATCTTCTTGACACCTCTCCTGGCCCCACCTGCCCATGCATAGGTGTTGGCTGCTGTGACAGGAACTATGGGAGCCACCTGTCTCCCTTGGGCTCCCAGCACCTGCCAGAACTTCTGTGCCTCCCTCCCTGAGATTTCCCACGAGAAATCTCATCCTTAGGGACCCTTTGGAAACAGCTCTCAGGCTCCTGGAGCTTAGCCACCTCTGACATCTGGCCCACTAGTCATCCTGAACTTGGCCTTGTCTTCTAGCCTGACCACAGCTTCATCACTCCTACCTGACTGTGAGGTCCTGGCCAGTGGTGAGGGCAGGGGATCAAGGGTGACATTTACCTGGGACCCTGATATGAAGGGCTGGTCAGGCTTCATTAGAAAAAAAGTTACTATAGGCTCAGTGCCTGTGGCTCAACGGGCTAAGGCGCCAGCCATGTACACCTGAGCTGGCGGGTTTGAATCCAGCCCGGGCCCACCAAACAACAATGACGGCTGCAACCAAAAAATGGCCTGGCGTTGTGGCAGGTGCCTGTAGTCCCAGCTACTTGGGAGGTGGAGGCAGGAGACTCGCTTGAGCCCAGGAATTGGAGGTTGCTGTGAGCTGTGAAGCCACAGCACTCTATCCAGGGTGATAGCTTGAGGCTCTGTCTCAAAAAA
>CAUYRH010170168.1:0-11056 GCA_963574655.1 Perodicticus potto | reverse complement strand
AACCTGGGGCTCTTGAGGGGTGATGACACAAGCTGGAGCCATGAGAATTTGCCCTGGGCACTCTCAGTCCAGTTTGGGCTCCGATAGGGTCCCTGTTCCAGGAGGCCTTCGCCTCTGGGGACAGGCCACCCTCCAGTGGTCGCCCTTGCATTCTGGACAGGGGCCAGGTGGCTTGCCCAGCCAGTGGTATTGCTGGGGGCAGACAGACCCTCTTTATTACATTCATTTATCTGGGCAGAACCAGATTATTTGTTATGTCCTTTGTTCCAAAAGGAAAAAATTGACATTGGTAACTTTTGAAAATGATCGTGCTTCCTTTAAAAGCATGCATTTTGCTAAGCTGTTACAAGCATTGCAGTATGCTGTATTAAAGTAGGAACATCGTTTTAAAACCTTTTGAACATAGTGTGTGCATAACCAGATGAAACACAACAATGCATGTTGCCTTTTTAATGTAAATACCCTTAGGTATCATTTAATAGTTTCAAAATATTGTGGTTTAGTAAACTTGATACCTGGTTATAAATATTATGCCTTTATTTTTGGCTAGAAAAAGAATTATACTCTTTTACTGACTGAAACAGATTCAAAGAAGTATAAAGTGCTATCCATTGAAACTTGTTTTTTCTTTTTTAGAGACAGAGTCTCATTTTGTCACCCTTGGTAGAGTGCTATGGCATCACAGCTCACAGCAACCTCAAACCTTTGGGCTTACACGATTCTTTTGCCTCAGTCTCCTGAGTAGCTGGGACTACAGGTGCCCACCAAAATGCCTGGCTATTTTTTGTTGCTATTTGGCTGGAGCCAGGTTCGAACCCGCCACCCTCAGTATATAGGGCTGGTGCCCTACTCACTGAGCCACAGGCAATGCCCTGAAATTTGTTTTTAAATGTTAAATGGCACTATGTATATTAATGTAAAACAATATTAATTTACTCAAGTTTTCAGCTTGTACTGCCTGGGTATGTCTGTGTAAAAAGCCAATTTTTGTGTATTGTTACAGTTTCAGGTTATATTTTTTGTTTTGTAAAACTCAAATAAGACTATACTGTACTTATGGACCAAATAAATGGCATCTGCATACTTGTTAAAAAAAAATAGAGAATACATATTTTCACAAAATATGCATGAAACACTCCGAAACAGTGACTACGTATTAGGCCACAAAAGAAAACATACAATTCATAATCACTAACAACAAATGCAGTGGATTTAAAAATCAAAAATAAGGTTAGGTGCCTATAGCTTAGCGGCTAGAGCGCCAGCCCCATGCACTGGAGCTGGTGGGTTCAAACCCAGCCCAGGCCTGCCAAACAACAATGACAATGACAACAAAAAAATAGCTGTGGGAGAGGGGGTGGGACGGGAATTAGCTGGGCATTGTCACAGGCACCTGTAGTCCCAGCTACTTGGGAGGCTGAGGCAAGCGAATCACTTAAGCCGAAGAGTTTGAGGTTGCTGTGAGCTATGATGTCATAGCACTCCACCGAGGGCGACACAGTGAGACTCTGTCTCAAATAAATAAATAAATATTAAATATTAAATTATAAGTTTTTAAAGATCTATATATTAGAAACCTTAATTCCTATATAATTCTTAGGTCAAAGATAAGATCAAAATAGAAAAGGTTAGCTAGGAACAAAATAAAAATTATCAACTATAGGATGAAATAAGCAAGGAGCTTGAAAGATTTGTGTACTTAAATGCTTTCTTAGGGGTAGAGTGGGGTGAAGGGAGGTGAAATTAAACATTTATTAAAGACCAAAACCACAAAAAATTCTAAAATCTCTTCATTTTTGATGAACTTAATGAGCAAACACTGTCAAATTTTCCCAAAAAATGGATAAATCTAGCCAGGCATTATAGCTGAGTGAAGAGAATCGCTTAAGCCCAAGAGTTTGAGGTTGATGTGAGCTGTGATGCCACAACACTCTACTGAGGGTGACATAATGAAACTCTGTCTCAAAAAAAAAAAAGGATAAATCCCTGGTTATGGAAACTGTTTTACAGCACAGAAAAAGAGAAACTGATAGCTGCAATTCATTTCACAAGGTTAGCATAACTATGATGCCAGGAAGAGCATAATAAAGAAAATTATCCCAACCACATTTATGAACATAAATATAAAAATTCTAAATAAAATACATGTTAAAACCATATGATAAATTTAAACATCCATTCTTGATTTTTTAGAAAATCTCTTGACAAACTACCAACTGAAGAAAAATTCCTCAAGTTGAAAACATACCAGAAACCTACCACAAAATCGGAGATAGAGAAGAAACTTAAGAGGCATTTCCCATAGCCTAGAGACTTACCCAATGAAACCTGCCATCTAGTGACACCACTATAATTCAGCTCAGTAAAGGAGGTCCTTGACAATGCAGTAAGCCAAGGAACTACACGATTAGAAGGGAAAAGACAAAACTGTCATTATTTGCAGATGATAACACATAGTGCCAAACAAATACAAGAGATTTATACACAAAGGCAAAAGACCCAGAATAGGCAACATACTATTCAGGAAGAACAAAGTCCAAGGACTTACTCCATCTTACTTCAGGACTTAACTATATAGCTATAGTAATCAAGATAGTAGAGTGTTAGTTAAAGAGTAGATAAATGGATCAATCAAACAGTAAGACAAGCCCAGAAATAAACCCACATAAATATATGTAATCAAACTCCAACAAAGGAATGAAAGGAATTCAGTGGAGAAAATCTCTTTAGAAAATGGTGTTAGAATAACATCTACATACAAAAAAAATTAACCTTGGTATAAACCTTACACTTTTCTCAAAAATTAATTCAAAATGGATTGGTATAAACCTTACAATTTTCTCAAATTTAATTCAAAATATCTTTTTTTAAAAAGAAGGAAATATAACTGATCTTGGGTTTTGTGGTACTTTTTTTGACAAAAGCACAATTCATGAAAAAATTGGCAAATTGGCCTTTATTAAAATTTAAAACTTCTGATCTGCAAAATATACTGTTAAGAGAGTGAAAAGACAAACCACAGAGTGGGAAAAAATATTTGAAGGACAGATACCTTTATATTTATGAAGAATTCTAAAAATTCAAAAATAAGAAAACAACCCAATCACAATGAGCAAAAGATCTATCGCATCAAACACCTCACCAGAGAAGATAAGCATATTCAACATTATATGTCATTACAGGATCATAAATTGAAACAACAATGACATACCACAACCCACCTATTAGAATGAAATTAAAATCCACAAAACTGACAAGAATGTTGGTGAAGATGTGGAGCAATAGCAACTCTCATTCACTGATGGTAGAAAGGCAAAATATTACAGCCACTTCAGAAGATAGTTAGGCAGTTTCTAACAAACCTAAACATAGTTTTGCCAAACAATCCAACAATCACACTTGTAGGAATTTACTCAAATGATTTGAAAACTTATATCTAAACAAAATTCACCATATGAATATGTGTAACAGCTATGTTCCTAACTGACAAAAACTGGAAGCAACCAACTTGTTCTCCATTAGATGAAGAGATAAACACGCTGTGATATCTCCATACAATGGAATACTATTCATCTATAAAAAGAAATGAGCTATCGACCCATGAAAAGATGTGGGGAGGCCTTAAAAGCATATAACTAAGTAAAAGAAGCCAATTTGAAAAGGCTACCTACTCTATGATTCCAACTTACTTGAGATTCTGAAAAAGGAAAAACTGTGGAAAAGTAAAAATATCAGTGGTTGTCAGGGGTTTATAGAAAGGGTAAAGGTGAATAAGTGAAGCACAGAGAACTTTCAGGGTGGTTAAACTATTCTATTTAATACTAAAATTATAGATCAGAACATTAGGCATTTTTCAAAATGCACAAAACTCTACAACACAAAAAGTAAACCCTATGAAACCACTGACTTTCATTAATAATAACGTATCAATAATGGTTCATCAATTGTACCAAGTGTACCACACTGATGCAAGTTGTTAATAGTAGGGAGATTATGAAAGGAGAGTGTATACAGAAACTCTGTACTATCTGCTTAAGTTTTCTGTAAGACTATAAAATAAAGTCTACTAACAAAAAAACATTTCTTGCAGGACCTGTCTAGTAGTAATAAATTCCTTCAGTTTTTGCTAATCTGGAAAAGACTTTATTTTTCCTTTTATAAAGGATAACTTTGCTAGGTATAGCATTCTTAGCTTTCAGGGTTTTGTTTTGTTTTATTTTTTCTTTCAGTACTTTGACTATATCACCCCATTCTCTCCTGGCCTATAAGAAAAATGTACTCTGAGAAATGTACTCTTAGTCTGATGAAAGTCCCCTTAAGTGACTAGATGCTTTTCTCTTGCTGTTTTTCAAATTCCCTCTTCAACATTGACTTTTGACAGTTCAAAATTATAGTGTGTCACAGACAAAACCTTTTGAATTGCAACTGTTTAGAAAGCTCTGAGCTTCTTGTACCTGGATGTCTAAATCTCTTCCTAGACTTGGGAATTTTTTAGCAATTATTTCATTAACTAGGTTTTCTATCCCTTTTATTTTCTCTTCACCTCTGAGTCCCTGAAAATTCAAATAATTCATCACTTTATAGTGTCCCATGTGTCACAGAGACTTTGTTTATTCTTTTCTTCTTTTTTCTTCATTTATGTCTAACTGGGTTATTTCACAAAATCTATCTTCAAGTTCTGACATTCTTTCTTATGTTTGATCTATTCTTTTATTGAATCTTTCAAATGTATTTTGTATCTTATTCAATGAATTCTGATTTATTTGTATTGTTTAACGGTGTTCTCTTGTACCACGTATCTCATTGAGCCTCTTTAAAATGGAAAGTCTGTGAAAATTAATTTGTTTAATCTTAACAACTCTTTGAAAGGGTTATTATCTGCTAACACACAGAGTCTCTCATGAAGATTACATAACTGGTAAATGATAGAGCTGAGACATAAATCCAGGTAGTCTGACTTCAAGTTAATAAAATAAATTAAAAAGAGAACAAATACAAATAAATAAAGAAATGATAAAGAAAGATAATTACAGATGAAGAAGTAATAAACAGAATCACATAAATATACTCACTTAGGAAAATAAAGCTGGATGAAAAGAATCATTTTTTCTAGTAAGATATACCTTATTAGAATTTAAGCTGGAATATAAAGAAAATCTAAGTAGACCAGTTATCAAAGCAGAAACAGAAAATTTTGTCATATTAACAGGACCAGGCCCAGACAGTTTCACAAAATTTCCCAAAAGATCTTTAACAAAATATTCGAATGCTGCTTAAACTGTTCCAGTGCATAGATTTAAAGGCCTTTAAATTGTTTTTATAAAGCAAGTATAATATTGATACCAAAATGTGACAAAAGATTCATTTACAAACACTGACGTTGGAGAGTGGGATGTCCGGCTTTCTATCATCAGTAACCAACGAGAGAATTAAATACGGGTGATATTGAAAAACGCAAGAAGAGTTTTGTTCAGAAGTGTGCCCACTGCCACACTGTGGAAAAGAGAGGCAAGCACAAGACTGGCCCAGATCTCTATGGTCTCTTTGAACAGAAGACAAGTCAGGCTTCTGGCTTCTCTTATACAAACGCTAATAATAACACAGGTATCGTGCAGGCAGAGGATACATGATAGAACATTTGGGGAATCCCAAGAAGTGCATCCTGGAACAAAAATGATCAATCCCAGAATTAATACGGAAGAGAGGGAAGACTTGATGGTTTATCTCAAAAAAGCTACTAATGAGTAATAATTGTTCGCTGCCTTATTTATTATAAAACAGAAATATCACATAACTTTTTCTATGTGTACCATAATTTAATTGGTCTTATATACCAGAATTTGAATCATGAATGAGTGACAGTATATTTCTGTTGAACAGTCCTAATTTAACTAAGACTGGCTTGGGGTTAAATTAACATGATCATTTTTGTGATTTTTGATTGCAATTCTAATGCAGTAAATGTTATCACTATTTTCCCTCTTCTAAAGATATAATTAGATTTAATTAGTAACATTCAACTTTTCACAAAGATGATAAATTGCCATCTCAAAACCTACTAAAGATTGCCTTTTTATTTTGATTTATATAACTGGTTATGTGAAATATTTGAATACTAGGGAATTCCCTTCACTGTCTTAGAACCAAGAAAGACTCACTAGTATTTTAATTTGTATTCATTGGTCTTGTTAAAGGTGAGGGCTCGAGATAAAGTAGCAATGTTTACTTTATATTTATAGATTTCACTATGCCTGTCTAATTTCTCTGTGTCTACTAAAAAGCTGCTTTTTATTTATTTGAAAGGCATTTTAGTGTGATTTATGTATAATATCAAATGAAGAATATTTAACACTTTTCATATTTTATAAACAATCTATGAGGTTAAATGGTTTTAAAAGTCAATGTGACAAGGCATAGCAAATTAAACTTTTAAATTCTTTATTGCCTAAGTCAGACTAAATTATAACTTAGAATTGTCTCTAAGCTGTACTTCAAAAATATACAAAACTGTATAACTACTGCATATGTGTAATTGGTAATGGTTCTTTAGCCAACTCATTAAAAGGATTAAAGTAGATACACAGACTTAAAAATTATGTATGATCATAAGTTAATTAAAAACACTATCACAGGCTCGGCACCTGTAGCACAGTGGTTACAGAGCCAGCCACATACTCCAAGGGTGGCAAGTTCAAACTCGGCCTGGGCCAGCTAAACAACAATGACAACTGCAACAAAAAATAGCCATGTATGGTGGTGCCTGTGGTCCCAGCTGCTTGGGAGGCTGAGGCAAGAGAATTACTTGAGCCCAAGAGTTTGAGGTTGCTGTGAGCTGTGATGCCACAGCACTCTACCAAGAGCAACCTAATAAGACTCTGTCCCAAAAAAAAAAAAAAACCACTATCACCAATCATGAGAAAAGAATATTGGAGGCCAATCTCACTATGAACTTAAATCCCATATAAAATACTACATACTGGCAAACAACCAGTCACACATTAAAAAGTAAACATACCATAACCAAATGAGATTACTCCTAGAATAGGAGGATAAATTAATACTATAAAATTTATTAGTATAATTAATCATATTAATAGACAATGAAAAAAGTCAAATAGTCCTCGCAAACCCAGAAAATATACAACATATTTATCAAAAGTCAAAAATCCATTCCTGATGTTTAATATTTCAAGAAAACATAATCAATAAGAATCAGGAGGAGGGCTAAAAATGAATATAAACAAAAACAAATGAATCCAACTATATTTGTAATGAATGAAATAACCACACTGAAAGGATCAGAAGTACTAATCCAAATAAATTTTGAACACAGTGTTAACATAAAAAATCATTTCACTCAGAAAATCTACAAAAGCCATACAACAATCTAAGAAATGTTCGTGATTTTTAAATTGCTGAAATTTGGGTAAGAACAATGGGAATCTGTGGCATTCTAATTCAGGGCTTCTTCCATATTCTCAGTAGGGGGCAAATCCAAATAAATCTTGAACGTTTTTTAGTACATTTTTTTAGAATGGTGTGAATATATCAATTCCAAAACTATTTTGTATAATTAAACCAACTGGGAAATATATTAATACCATTGGAAACCAGAGTTTTTGCTGTGAGAAGAGAGATAGAAACATAAAACAGAAGATAAGCAAGAAAGCAGAGATTAGTGGCTGGGCGTTGTGGTGGGCGCCTGTAGTCCCAGCAACTTGGGAGGCAGAGGCAAGAGACTCGCTTGAGCCCAGGAATTAGAGGTTGCTGTGAGCTGTGATGCCACAGCACTCTATCCAGGGTGACAGCTTGAGGCTCTGCCTCAGGAAAAAAAAAAAAAAGGCTCGACGCCTGTGGCTCAACGGGCTAAGGCGCCAGCCACGTACACCTGAGCTGGTGGGTTTGAATCCAGCCCGGTCCGCCAAACAACAATGACGGCTGCAACCAAAAAATGGCCGGGCATTGTGGTGGGCGCCTGTAGTCCCAGCTACTTGGGAGGCGTAGGCAAGAGACTTGCTTGAGCCCAGGAATTGGAGGTTGCTGTGAGCTGTGATGCCATAGCACTCTATCCAGGGTGACAGCTTGAAGCTCTGTCTCAAAAAAAAAAAAAAAAGAAAGCAGAGATTTATGGGAACTGGAGGTACGAGATCTTATTTCTTAAGTATCATGATTAAAAGGAACAGAACTCTTTAGAGAAATGGCTGACCGTAGAGCCAGGACAGGTAAGATACAAGATGAGCTTAGAACATCTTGTTGTAGCAGAAAGTAAGGAAGGGCTCAAAAAAAAAAAAAAAGATGGGGAGGTACATATCAGAAAGACACAAGGACCAGCTTAAATAGATCCCCAATTTTTAACATTGAAATAATAAGGATAATAATAAATTATAACTCAATGAGCAAACAATGCATGATCCCATACTGACAATGCATGGATTTAGGGATGGATAAAGGGAGAGAATGATGCATAAATGGAGAGAAAACGTTTTCCTCATAGTATAATGTCAGATAGAAAATCAGCACTGTTACCATCATAGCATTATAAAATTAAATCAGTCAGGAAACATCAATGAATGCTAAATTATAAGGAATTTGATGAGAAATATGACATTTATATATTCCCAGAGTATCTATACACAAATTGTTTAATTATGAAAAAGATAATAGTAATACAGTGGAGAAACCAGACCATACCTTATCCAAACGATCAAAATTATATCCCCACCAGGCTTCTGGCTATGTCTGAGTGAGACTGGCAAATCCTTTCCTCTCCCCAAAAAGCACCTATACAATTGGACAAAATTAACCTAAATAATCATTTCACTATAGAAATCTACGAAACGCATAAAACAATGTAAGATGTGATTATGTTTTTTAATTACTGAAATTTGGGTAAGAACAATGGGAATCTGTGCATTTCTAGTCTAGAGTTTCTTCCATATTCTCCTTCCAGTTCAGCTAGCAAGGAAGTTTGGCTAGAGTAGGGCAGGTTGACAGGACCGCAGCTCTTCTACTGCAATCAAAGGGAGCACACTAGGCTTGGGGCAATAGATGACACTCCTGCACAAAAGCATTATTGGCTGAAGTAATAATCTCAGAGGTGAGCAAGCAAGGAGGGCTAGAGATTCTGCTGGCCTGAGGCTGTACTCTTAGCTGAGGCTTCATGCGCGTATACTAGAGAATGGAGAAGACCCAAGTTTGCCACATACTTCTGGCTAACCCTGAGGCTATGCACATGCTCAGAAAAGGCATGAAATAGTGCAGTGGAAAGTAAACATCAGGCAATTGAAAAAATCTTGCACTTTGTGCCCTCCAACCCACACACAAAGATGTATTGGTTTGAGGTGTTTGAATATAACCTCTGTCTACAAAAACAACTGAGCTATGCAGGTGGACAGAGGGGCAATCGCTATGAAGCAGGACTTAATTTGAACACAGTAATATTAATTTTTCTAAAAAGCAAACTACTCAGTAGTCACACTGTATGAGAGAGATTTCACAGATTAAGCCCAGTTATTAAACAAAGAAACAAAGAAGCACACAAAACAGCAACAAAAGCCTTGCAGAAGAAAAAAGTCAGAATCCAAAGTTGCTACTATATATTACCTAAAGTTTTCAGTTTTCAAGATAAAAAAATTAAATATATCAGACTTTACTATTTCTTATAAGTACTCCATGTAAACTGCTTCTATGTGACTCTAGACCACTGTTTTTCAACCTTTCTTTTATCTCACGGTACATTTGAACCTATAGTTAAACTTCTGCAGCATGCTTAAATGATGGTGATCAAAAAAAAAGAGTAAAAAAGAAAAGAATATACTTACTGTGGGTTGAACTTCTTTCAAAAATAATTTAATTAATGATCTTTAAAAACTGTCATGGCAGGGCAGCACCTGTGGCTCACGGAGTAGGGCTCCAGCCCCATATACTGGGGGTGGCGGGTTCAAGCCCAGCCCTGGCCAAAACTGCAAAAAAAAAAAAAACAAAAAAATTGTCATGGTACACCTAGATCCTCTCACAGCACATGAGATGAAAATGACTGCTCTAGACATTGGTTTAGCAAACAAATATTTCATAGCTGTTATAGATACATTCAGACAACAAGAGGAAGTCATGCTTAAAGAATAAAGAAAAATATGACAACAATAAATCAATAAACAAAGATTCTCACATAGAAAACAGAAAGGACCCAAATTAAAATTCTGTATTTGAAAAACCCAGTAACTATGGCTTGGCACCTGTGGTACCAGTGGTTATGGCACTAGCCACATACACCGAGGCTGGTGGATTCAAACCCAGCCCAGGCCAGCTAAACAAAAATGACAACTGCAACAAAAAGTAGCTGGGCATTGTGGTGGGCACCTGTAGTCCCAGCTACTTGGGAGGTGAGGCAAGAAAATCACTTAAGCACAGAGTCTGAAGTTGCTGTGAGCTGTGACACCACTGCACTCTACTGAGGGTGACATAGGGAGAATGTCTCAAAAAAAAAAAAATACAATAACTAAAACGAAAATTTCACTAGAAGGTGTCAATCGCTGAGTTAAGATAACAAAAGAGAGAATCATTGAAAGTGAAAATAGATCAATAGAAATTATTCTGTCTGAAAAACAAACAGAATAAAACTTAAAGAAAAATGAACAGCATCTCACAGACCTGTGAGCAAATACCATATGCATCAAAGTACATGAAATGAGCTTGGCACCTGTAGCTCAAGCAGCTAGGGCACCAGCCACATACACTGGAGCTAGTGGGTTCAAATCCAGCCCGGGCCCACCAAACAACAATGACAACTACAGATAAAAAATAGCTGGTCATTGTGACAGGCATCTGTAGTCCCAGCTACTTGGGAGGCTGAGGCAAAAGAATCACTTAAGCCCAAGAGTTTGAGATTGCTGTGAGCTGTGACACCATAGCACTCTACCCAGGGTGACAGCTTGAGGCTCAGTCTCAAAGAAAACAAACAAACAACAAAAAACTAAACAATTCAACTGTGCATAAAACAAACTGGGGGCTCGGCGCCTGTGGCTCAACGGGCTAAGGCGTCAGCCACGTACACCTG
>CAUYRH010170164.1:0-26265 GCA_963574655.1 Perodicticus potto | reverse complement strand
GTGATGCCACAGCACTCTATCCAGGGTGAAAGCTTGAGGCTCTGTCTTAAAAAAAAAAAAAGGAAGGTTTATTAGCCTTTGAACCAGTAATTTCACCTCTCAGAATTTACCTCAAGAAATTAATGAGAGATTCAAACAACGATCAGTATAGAAGGATGTTTGTCACATCATTTACAAGAGCAAATAAAAAAAATGTGAAGAAATTCAGAGAAAGTCCTCCTGACGGCTAGGAGGTAGAGGTACAGAATACAGTCAGGTTTCGTTGCATCATAAAGGTAAGGGCGAGTTTGCCTAGATAAAGAGAGAGGTGACATTGGGAGAGAAGCTCTAATACATGTTTTAAACCAGACACAAGAAGACAGTACAAGCCAGATATCAGAAAGAAGAGAGAGAAAGAAAAACTAGAAAGGATCCTCACTCCTCCGGGACCAGGAAACCCAATTAGAACAGTTAGGGCCCTGGCTCGGTGCCTGTAGCACAGTGGTTATGGCACCAGCCACATACACCAAGGGTGGCAGAACCCAGCCCGGGCCAGCTAAGCAACAATGACAACTGCAACAGAAAAATAGCTGGGTGTTGTATTGGTCACCTATAGTCCCAGCTACTTGGGAGGCTGAGGCAAGAGAATCACTTAAGCCCAAGAATTTGAGGTTGCTGTGACCTATGATGCCACAGCACTCTACCAAGGGCAACATAGTGAGATTCTGTGTCAAAAAACAAACAAACAAACAAACAGAGTCCTAAAGTAGGAAGAGGACAGGCTAAAAGCAGTGCTTTTCAGACTTCACTATTGTGCACACATTGACCAGGGATCTTGTTTTTTTCTTTCTTTTTTTTCTTTTTTCCTATTTTTTAGTAGAGACAGGGTCTGGATTTTGCTCAGGCTGGTCTCGAACTCCTGAGCTCAGGCTAACCACCACCTCAGCCTCCTAGAGAGCTAGGATTACAGGTGTAAGCCACTGAGCCTGGCCTTCCCTCCTACCCCCAGAGATCTTGTTAAAATGCAGATCCTGATTGGGTAGTATGGATAGGGTTGACATGTTGCTTTTAAAACAAGCACCCAAGTGACACTGATGCTACCAGTTCTCAAAGATGCTTAGAGTAGAGGGGGACTAGAGTTAATTCAAAAGAGCCATTCCCACCTGCCTACCAGCCCCAAAAGGGATCTGCAGGCTAACGGAGAAACAGAACATAGTATTTTCTAGGGAAAAAAAAAACAAAAAAAAACAACTTTATAGCTGTGACATCAGTGACAAGATTTTCTGTCAAGTGACAAACCTAAAGTGTGGGCTTAAGAGCTATAGGGAATCCCAAGAATGCTCCAGATTCTCTGACCTGATGAAGCTTATCCAGTACTTTTTTTTTTTTTGAGACAGAGCCTCAAGCTGTCACCCTGGATAGAATGCTGTGGCATCACCGCTCACAGCAACCTCCAATTCCTGGGCTCAAGCGAGTCTCTTGCCTCCGCCTCCCAAGTAGCTGGGACAACTATAGGCTACCCGCCACAATGCCCAGCCATTTTTTTTTTTTGGTTGCAGCCGTCATTGTTGTTTAGTGGGCTGGGCTGGATTCGAACCCGCCAGCTCAGGTGTACGTGGCTGGCGCCTTAGCCCGTTGAGCCACAGGCGCCAAGCCATCTTATCCAATACTTGTCCCAAGGAACAAAGTCATAACCTGGGCAATCAGCACATACTTGATCTGAATCCTCAGACATTCAATGAATACCTCCCAGACCAAGTACTAGGAATACAAAGAGCTCCCAGTGTAAAAATCAAAGAGCCGAGTCAGCATAGAAATATTCTCAAAACAAGACATTTGAATGTTGAGTTGGGACTTTGGGGACAATGACAAGATAAGGCCAGGCCCTGCCTAAAGCCAAGAGCTTAGTTCAATAGGGGGCATTCTCAGGAAAACAATAAAGTGATTCAAGGTAGAGCTCTAATTTTTGGAAACTATAACGTGTGTTACAGGTGTGTAATACCATCTTAAAGTATGGAGATAATTAACTAAAAATGGTTGACAATGGGCCAAGCATGGTGGTTCATGCCTGTAATCCTAATACTCTGGGAGGCTGAGGCTGGTGATTTGCCTGAGCTCAGGAGTTCCAAAGCAGCCTGAGCAAAGGCGAGAACTGGTCGCTACTAAAAAAAAAAAAAATGGGCAGTGCCTGTGGCTCAAAGGAGTAAGGCGCCAGCCCCATATGCCAGAGGTGGCGGGTTCAAACCCAGCCCTGGCCAAAAACTGCAGGAAAAAAAAAAAATTTGGAAGGCTGGATGCTGGGGCGGCGCCTGTGGCTCAGTGAGTAGGGCGTTGGCCCCATATACTGAGGGTGCCAGTTTGAACCTGACCCCAGCCAAACTGCAACAACAACAACAAAATAGCCAGGCGTTGTGGCGGGCGCCTGTAGTTCCAGCTATTCGGGAGGCTAAGGCAAGAGAATCGCCTAAGCCCAAGAGCTGGAGGCTGCTCTGAGTCGTGATGCCACAGCACTCTATTAAGGGTGACAAAGTGAGACCCTGTCTCTACAAAAAAAAAAAAAAAAAAGAAGGCTGGATGCAGTGGCTCATGCCTATAATCCTAGCATTCTGGGAGGCTGAGGCTGATGGACTGCCTGAGTTCAAGACCAGCCAGAGCCAGAGCAAGACCTCATCTCGAAAAACAGCCAGGCATTGTAGCAGGTGCCTCTAGTCCCAGCTACCTGGCAGGCTGAGGGAAGAGAATCACTTGAGGCCAAGAGTTTGAGGTTGCTGTGACCTGTGATATCACGGCACTCTACTGAGGGCAACAAAGTGAGATTCTGTCTCAAAAAAAAATTAGAAAAACTAGCTTGGCATGGTGGCAGGTGCCTGTAGTCCCTGCTTCTTGGGAGGCTGAGGCAAGAGAACTACTCAAGCCCAAGTAATTGAGCTATGATGCCACACACTCTACTTAGGGTGACAGAGTGAGACTCTGTCTCAAATAATAGTAAAAAAATAATAAGGCTGAAAATGGGGCAGCAACTGTGTCTCAGTGAGTAAGGCGCCGGCCCCATATACTGAGAGTGGTGGATTTGAACCCGGTTGCAGCCAAACTGCAAAAAAAAAAAATAGCTGGGCGTTGTGACGGGTGCCTGTACTCCCAGCTACTCGAGAGGCTGAGGCAAGAGAATCGCCTAAGCCTAAGAGTTGGAGGTTACTGTGAGCTATGACACCATGGCACTCTACCTAGGGCAACAGCTTGAGACTCTGTCTCAAAAAAAAAAAAAAAAAAAAAGCTGAAAATGGTAAACTGTTAAACATTACTTCCAAGTGGTTTTAGCTAAACAAATGAAAGTGAGAGACCTTTTAACAGCTCTATTCTTTTCTTTTTTTTGGTAACTACACAATGATCTAGACAGTCAAGTTCAGATATAATTCCCTTTCCTTTAAAAATTGGACTTTGAGGGCAGTGCCTATGGCTCAAAAGAGTAGGGCACCAGCCCTATATGCTAGAGGTGGTGGGTTCAAACCCAGCCCCAGCCAAAACTTGCAAAAAAAAAAAAAAAGTTGGACTTTGAAGAAGATACAGGTCCAGATGCCAAGTTCTCTGCATCATTTCAATAATGCATGTGACGTGGCAAAATGAAACCTAAAGTGTTGCTTATCTAAGAATGTGTACATGCCCCCAGAGACAGTGGCAGGCCCTGGCTGGTAGGCAGACTTTTCCCAGGAAACTGCTGACAAAAGCCATGTCTACAGCCAGCCAAGCATCTGTGCAGTGGGGATATTTTCCCCAAAAATCTTGCCAATGAGGAATATGGCAACAAACTGGATGGTAGGAATCTGTCCATGTTTACCCAGGGGCCCTGAAGAGAAAGGTTGATTGTCTGGGACTGGTACAATAAGCCCCATGGGCAGGATGGTCTGTCCCTATACAGGGGATAGCTTTTGGGGGCTACCTGAGTTGCTGATGCTCTCCTAAGGGATTATAGGTATGGGAGAAGTATAAGGCTCCAAAAGAACAACTGCTACCTACCTTTGGGGAGGGGTGTGGAATAGGGTGAGCTCTATCAGGGACACTTTTACTTTACTTATTTTTTTTTTTTTTTTTTTTTTTTTTGTAGAGACAGTCTCACTTTATCGCCCTTGGTAGAGTGCCATGGTGTCAGACAGCTCACAGCAACCTCCAACTCCTGGGCTTAGGCAATTCTCTTGCCTCAGCCTCCCGAGTAGCTGGGAGTACAGGTGTCGGCCACAACGCCTGACTTTTTTTTGTTGTTGCAGTTTGGCCAGGGCCAGGTTTGAACCCACCACCCTCGGTATATGGGGCCGGCGCCCTACCCAATGAGCTACAGGCACCGCCCAGACACTTTTACTTTACCGGTATCATTTGAATTTTATATAATGTTAAATATATTTTAAACACGACTTGGATAACTAAAAATAAATTTTAAAAAGCATGAACAAAACAGTTCCACAGCTCCCTTTGCATTTATCCCACAGTCATCAAACACAAAAGCCTGATTCCATTTCCTGAGAAGTTCCAGCAAGAATAGGTTGAAGGCTGGATGCAGTGGCTCACACCTATAATCCTACCCTCTGGGAGGCCAAGGTGGGTGGATTGCCTGAATTCAGGAGTTCCAGCCCAGCCTGAGCAAGAGAAAGACCCCATCTCTAAAAAGAGCAGGGTGTTGTGGCCGGTGCCTATCTTCTCAGCTACTGGGGAGGCTGAGGCAAGAGGATCACATGAGTCCAAGAGTTTGAGGTTGCTGTGAGCTATGACAGAATGACAAAGTGAGACCCCATCACAAAAAAAAAAAAAAAAAAAAAAAAAGAATAGGTTGAGCATTCTAGCACACTTAGAAGTCTATTTCTTGGTAAAAATTAATAATCTGCATTGTAGGACACCATCTCTGGTATTCTGGTCCCTCTGATCCCAATCTCTCCTCCTCCATTTACTGCTTCTGAACAGATCCCTCTCTCACCCAGCCACCACAGAGGCCTTTCAGAAATATATTCTGGATCTCACCAGTGCCATCCCTTGCCCAAGGATAAACATCAACACATCTTGGCAGCACATGTGCAACTCTGTGTGCTCCCAACAGCCACACTGAAATACAGACTTGTCCTCTATAACCTCACACCTCCTGACTTTCTGCCCATCCTGCTACTCCTACTGAAAACTCCTTTTTCTCTGCTCCTTGAAATCCTTCCTATTTCTCAAAACTCAGCATGGCCCTGGTACTGAGTACTGCCCCTGGTTGGTGTTCCCTGGTATCTTTGCTCTGGGCTGACACAACATATGGGGCTTACCCCACGGTACAGTTAAACACACTGCTAACCTCAGGGTCTTTAATTCTGCATCCTCAGCACCTGATCCATAGTAGGAGCTCCATAAATATGTTGCCAAAACTGAAGGACATTTTATTCCCTTGGCTCTGATATCACAAAACTCATAAAATTGAGTATCTGAACTTGTATGAACAAATTGTAAGGGAAATCTGTCACCTTGTCTCTTTTTCCGCCCTGCATCGTATCCTGAAACACCTCGGCACCATAGTCAAGCCTTGAGGTCCTCCTCAACACATCATTAGGCTGGGCTATTAGAAGCAGGTAGAGCCAGGAGGCTTAGCCTTTATTTATCCTGGACCTAAGAGCAATAGCAAAGAAGGAACCAAACACCGAGGACCTCATCAGAGATAATGCTGAACATTTCCTGATTCTAAATGTTTCATCTCGTATGTCAATGTAGTTCATTACATTAATTAACTAACTTTGCATTCCAGGGATAACCCCAATCTGCTCCTGAGGAATTACTTTTTTAAAATTTATTTAAGATATTAAAATGATAAGAGCAGATACTACACTTAGTTGATCTTAGCCAAAAGGCCAATGAGCAGAAATTACCCCTTTTTACACACTGCTAGATTCGGGGTCCTAATGCCTTGGAGAGAATTTTGTACTTATGTGTGACATTGGCATATACTTTTCTTGTATAATCGTTATCAGATTTAGTATCACAGTTATGGCAGGCTCTTTTTCAATACTCTGGAAGAACTTGTGTAAAATCAGAATTACTTATTCCCTCAGTGATCAGGAGACCTCATCAATGAAGCCAGCTAGGCTCAAGAGTTTTCTTTGAGGGAAAATGTTTGACTACTAATTCTGTATCTTTAATGATTATAGACTATTTCAGTTTTCTATTTTTATTGAATTGATTATGATAAATTATATATTTTCTAGGTAATACAAGCATTTGGATTACAAGGATAACATATTGAAATGCTAACTCTGAGGTGTATTCTACAAGAAACTGCCTTCTGAATCATCAGAGAAATAACAGCTCACATGTGTACTGTACTTTACAGTTTATAAAAATACTACCCATGTACTACCTCACATGAAGCTCAAGGTCTAGGTGGCTTTGGGTGACTTGGGGTGTCTAACTGCTTGCAAAGGGATGGATAACTTCCTAGGTGAAAACGGCTAATTCAGACAACCCCTATCGCTAGCCACGCTAGAAAATTTTTTGAAAGACTATGCAACAATTAAATTACTCGCTTCACTCCTGGGAGTCACTTGTCATTGACACAAGCAGCAGCCACCAAGTGCCTTGGGAGTGAGTGTTGACATGAGGGTATTAGAGCGTCCTTAGCTCATGGAAACCTTCCCCAAGGCCCAGCTAGGAATGGAAAGTCTGGGGGCTAACACTGCCTCTGCCTATGGTTCCGAGGGTCACTTGGTCCGGGCGCAGCGGGCAGCGCCCGCCAGGACAAAGCACACTCACCAGGGCCTCAAAGTCCTTACAATCGTGGCGGGCGTAGGACGCGGGGAAGGGCCGCAGCACCGAGTCGCGCTTGTAGCTCTGCAGGGCCGAGACGAAGAGGCTGCACCGGAGGTCGGCGGCCAGCACGTCACGGTTCGCCGCCTCCCTCGCGGCCGCCCAAGCTGAGGGCTGCATCGTGGATCGACACGCCGGTCGGGGGCGAGGGCCAAGCCTGCGGTCAACGCGGGGACAAGAGGTCGTCGGGGACCGGGATTCCGAGGCCTGGGTGGAGCTAGGCAGGGGAATGAGATCGCAGGGGTGAGAACGCACCGCCGAGTGTCCTCCGCGGGAGGTCTGGACCGCGGCTCGCCGCCGAGCAGACTGGCGGGCGGAAGAGACCCGCCCGGGACCGCGGGTGAGCGCGGGGTTGGGCCCGGGAATAATGGGGCCGGGGGTCCCAGGCCCGGGGGAGGGGCTATGACATGGGATGAGATGACAAGGGCGGGAACGTGCGGACACGTGTCCTCTGCTGGGACTTGAGGCAAACAGCCCCTGGGGGGAGGGCGGAGCCCCTCCGCGTGCGGGCGAGGCTGCGGCGCCGCGCGCGCCTTCCTGCCCCGCCCCCCGCCGCCCGCCGGCTGCCCTCGGCGCCGCAGCGCTCCGCCCAGCCCGGCCGAGGCCCGCCCCTTCCCGCGCCAGCCCCTCCGCCCTACGGGCGGGGGCGGCCGGGAAGGACCCCGCGGCTGCCGGGCTGCGGCCGCCCAGGTGTGCTGGGCGGAGTCGTCTGCGCTGTCTCGCAGCAGCCCTGTGGAGAAACTGATCCCGGCGACCTCTTGCCCAGACTCTGGACTCGCCGTTGTCGTAGGTCTGCGGGCTGAGTCTTCTCTCGCCCTGGAGAATTGCCGCTATGTGTGGTCTCCCTCTTGAATCCGTTTCCCTCCAAAACTGCGCAGAACGAGTCATTTCACGCCCAGGGAGTTTGAGGCTTGAGTGGCGCAATGCTTGCCCAAGTCCCACAGCGCGGCAGGGTGACCTGGATTCAAACTCGGAATTTTGGAAACCTTTCCTCTGCCTTTCGGACTCCAGAATGCTCTGAGTTGCTCGTCTCTGGCCTCTTTGGAGGCCTCTCCGCGGGAGAGCATTGATTTAATTATTCCCCAGGAGAGGAGAGTAGACTCCCATCCCCTCACGCTGCTCAGAACCGCTTTAGAGGAAACCTTACAGTGTGGCCCCAAAGTCACACGAAAATCTAAGAACAGGCCATTGTGAGTACCTGGGCCAAGAGTATGCTGCACATACTCCCACCCTGCAGCATCTTCTGAGGGACAAACTTCTCCCCCTTCCACATCCGGGCTGTAGTAGGCCCTGGTCTCACAGAATTGTGTATGTATCAATCTGGGGGTCTGGACCCCATGACCCCTCAGAGCTTCCCAGGCCAGGCAACAGGTGTGGGTGCTTTGCTGTAACTCCTGGAACCACAAAAAAGCATCTGAGAGCTTTATAGATTCAGGCAAGTCCTCTACAAAGTACTGGGGGCCCCATGAGACCTTGGAACTCTAAGGTGGCTGCTGAATCTCAGGCCCCAGAAAGCAGAGCTGCAACAGTTGAGCAGGAGACCCCGGAACTATCTCTGGATCCACCTCTTTACTGCAGGCCCTTAGACAAAAGTCACCCATGGTAGCTCCTCAGCTTCAAGTATGGTTTGTTGGATACATCAGTACTTCATTCCTTCTGATGGCTGAATAAGAATCCATTAAATGGATATGCCACGTTTGTTTATCCATTTATCAGTGAATGGTCTTCTAGGTCATTTACTTTATACCTTTTGGCTGTTATGAAAAATGCTGCTATAAATATTTGTGTGCTAGTTTGTTTTTGAGACAGACTCTCACTCTGTCACCCTGTGTAGAGTACCAGGGCGTCATAGCTCACAGCAACCTCAAACTCTTGGGCTCAAGAGATCCCCCTGCTTTAGTCTCTGGAGTAGCTGGGATTACAGGCACTCACCATATCACCTGCTAGTTTTTCTATTTTTAGTAAAGACTGGTCAGTCTCTTGCTCAGGCTGGTCTCTGAACTCCTGAGCTTAGGCAATTCACCAGCCGTGGCCTCCCAGAGTGCTAGGATTACAGGCATGAGCCATCACATGCGGCCTTGTGTGCAACTTTTTGTGTGGAGATACATTTTCATTTCTTTTGAGCATAAATTTAGGAGTGGAATTGCTGAGTACTATGTTAACTCTATGTTAATTAAATAAGGAATTGCAAAAAAAGTTGCTGTGCCCTTTTACATTCCCACCAGCAGTGTGTGAGCATTCCATTTTCTCCACATGCTCAGCAACACTAACAAGTATTAAATGAGATTTTTTTTTTTATTCTAGCCATGCTAGTGGGTGTGAAATGCTCTTAGTGTGAGTTTTGATTTCCATTTCCCTGATGACTGATGATGTTGAACTTCTTTTCATGTGCTCATTGGTCATTTATACTTTGTACATCTTCCTTTTACCTTTTTTTTTAGACAGTCTCACTATGTTGCCCTCAGTAGAGTGCCATGGCATCACAGCTCACAGCAACCTCAAACTCTCAGGCTCAAACGATTTTTTTGCCTCAGTCTCCCAAGTAGCCGGGACTACAGGTACCCGCCACAACATCTAGCTATTTACTTTTTGTTATTGTTGTCATTGTTACTTAGCAGGCCTTGGCAGGGTTCGAACCCACCAGCCCCGGTGCATATGGCTGGTTCCCCGACCACTGAGCTATGGGTGCCAAGCCTTTTACCCATTTTTTTAATTGGGTCATTTGTCTTTTTGGTATAGAGTTGTAAGAATTTCTTATATAAGTCTATTTATAGTTATTTTTATTAGATATATGATTTGAAAATATTTTCCCTCATTCTGTGGGTTGTCTTTCACTTTTTTTTTTTTTTTTTTCCTGCTGGCTTTTACTTTTCTTCAGTTTCCTTGTTTTTTTTTTTTTTTTCCATTGTCCTTCCTTGTAACGATGTGCGGGCCGGTTGCCTCCCAAGTAGCTGGGATTACAGGTGCTCGCCACAACGCCCGGCGGTGTTCTTTCCTGGTGGTAGAGACGGGGTCTTTTCTCTGACTCACTCATGCTGGTCTCGAACCGTGAGCACTGGAAATCCACCCGCCTCAGCCTCCCACAGCGCTGGGATTACAGACGTGCGCCACCACGCCCAGCCTGTCTTTCACTTTCTTGATAGTATTCTTTGAAACAAAAATGTTAATTTAGATGAAGTCCAATTTATTTTTTCTTTCATTGTTCATGCTTTTGGTATTATACCTAAGACTCCATTGCCAAATCTGAGATCATGGAAATTTACCCTTATGTTTTACCCTTTGTTTTAGCTGTTACATTTAGATCTTTGATCCATTGAGTTAATTTTTGCATAAGGTGTGAGGTAAGGATACAATTTTATACTTTTGCATATGGATATCCAGTTATCCCATCATCATTTCTTTTTTTTTTTTTTTTACTAAATCATAGCTGTGTACATTAATGCGATCATGGGGTACAGAGTGCTGGTTTTATATACAATTTGAAACATTTTCATCAAACTGGTTAACATAGCCTCCTTCATGGCATTTTCTTAGTTATTGTGGTAAGACATTTATATTCTACACCTAGTAAATTTCACATGTACCCTTGTAAGATGCACCATAGGTGTGATTCCACCAATTACTCTCCCTCCACCCATCATCATCATCTCTTGAAAGAATTTTTCTTTTCCCATTTAGTGGTCTTAGGACCCTTATTGGAAACCTATTAACCATAGGCATATGGTTTTATTTCTAAACTTTTCATTTCTATTCCATTGATCTATATGTATATCTTCATGCCAGTACCAACCATGTCTTGGTTACCATTGCTTTATAGTAAATTTTGAAATCAGGAAGTGCGTCTTCCTACTTTGTTCTTTTTCTAGATTGCTTTGGCTATTCTCAGTCCTGTGCAATTCAGAATGAATCTTAGCATTTGCTTGCCAATTTCTAGAAATAAGTCAGATAGGATTCTGATAGAGATTGTGTTGAATATAGATCAATTTGGGAAGTATTGCTGTCTTAATATTAAGTATTCTGATACATGAAAAGAAGGATGTTTTTCCATTTATAGGCATACTTTTTTTTTTTTTTGAGACTGAGTCTTACTCTGTCACCCTGGGTAGAGAGCTGTGGCATCACAGCTCACAACAACCTCAAATTCCTGGATTCAAGCAATCGTCTTGCCTCAGCTTCCTGAGTAGCTGGGACTGCAGGTGCCTGCTACCAAGGCCCAGCTAGTTTTTCTATTTTTGGTAGAGATGGAGTCTCACTCTTCTCAGTCTGGTCTCAAACTCCTGAAATTAAGGGATCCTGAGCCTCAGCCTCCCAGAGTGATAGGATTACAGGTATGAGCTACCTTGCCTGGTCAAGATACGAATTTTTAAAATACATATTATTGCATACTTAATAGACTATAGTATAGTTGTACATATAACTTTTTTTTTTTTTTTGGCATCACACAGCTCACAGCAACTCCAACTCCTGGGCTTAGACAATTCTCTTGCCTCAGCCTCCTGAGTACCTGGGAGTACAGGCGCCCGCCACAACGCCTGGCTATTTTTTTGTTGCAGTTTGACCAAGGCCAGGTTTGAACCTGCGACCCTCAGTATATGGTGCCGGCACCCTACCCACTGAGCCACAGGCACTGCCCTGTAAATATAACTTTTTTTTTTTTTTTGAGACAGAGCCTCAAGCTGTCACCCTGGATAGAGTGCTGTGGCATCTCAGCTCACAGCAACCTCCAATTCCTGGGCTCAAGCGAGTCTCTTGCCTCTGCCTCCCAAGTACCTGGGACTACAGGCACCCGCCGCAACGCCCGGCCATTTTTTGGTTGCAGCCGTCATTGTTGTTTGGCGGGCCGGGGCTGGATTCGAACCCGCCAGCTCAGGTGTACGTGGGTGGCGCCTTAGCCCATTGAGCCACAGGCGCTGAGCCAACTATAACTTTTATATGTAACAAGAAACCAGAAATTTTGTGTGACTCACTTTATTTTATTTTTATTTTTTTGAGACAGAGTCTCACGTTGTTGCCCTTGGTAGAGTGCTGTGGCATCACATCTCATAGCAATCTTCAACTCTTGGGCTTACGTGATTCTCTTGCCTCAGCCTCCCAAGTAGCTGAGACTACAGGCGCCCACCACAATGCAGGGCTTTTTGTTGTTGTTGTTGTTGTTGCTGTTTTAGCTGGCCGGGGCCGAGTTTGAACCCACCACCCTCGGTATATGGGACCAGCGCCCTACCCACTGAGTCACAGGCGCTGCCCGACTCACTTTACTTTATTATTTTTTTTTAGAGACATAGTCTCACTTTGTTGCCCTCGGTAGAGTGCTGTGGCATCACAGCTCACAGCAACCTCCAGCTCTTGGACTTAGCCGAGTCTCTTGCCTCAGCCTCCAGAGTAGCTGGGACTACAGGCATCCACCACAACGTCCAGCTATTTTTGTTGTTGTTGCAGTTTAGAAGCGGGCGGGTTGGAACCCGACACCCTTGGTTTATGGGGTCTGCGCCCTACTCAATGAGCCACAGGCACCACCCTGTGACTCACTTTATTGCAATGTGTGCAATAGTGTGATGGTCTAGAATGTATGCCTGTATTTAGATCTCCTTTTAATTTTTTTCAACAATGTTTTGTGATTTTTCTGAATGTAAACTTTGTACTTCCTTTGTAAAATTTATTTTTAAGTATTGTATTCTTTTTTTATGCTGTTGGAAGTAGAATTGTCTGCTTAGTTTCATTTTCATATTGTTCATTGCAAGTGTGTAGAAATACAATTCATTTTCATATGTTCATTTGTATCCTGCAAACTTACTGAACTTCTTTCCTAGTTCTAATAGTTTTAACAGTGGATTCCTTAGAATTTTCTGTATTTGAGATCATGTCATCTGTGAATAGAGATTATTTTATTTATTTATTTCCAATCTTCTGGATGCCTCTTATTTTTCTTGCCTCATTGCTATAGCTGAAACCTTTATTTAGCCCGACATTTAATAGAAGTGGTAGTAGCAGACACCTTGTTATGTTCTTCTTACCAGAATAAGCATGGATGCCTTATTTGTTTTGTTTTGTTGTTTGTTTGTTTTCTTTTAGCTGTTGTTGGGGTTTTTTTGTTTGTTTGTTTTTACGGTGAAAAGTTATATATTTAGAATTGGCCAGCTGGACCTAGTTTAGATGATCCCAATTTTGTTGGCAACATCCAAAGCATCATAATCAGGAGCCAGTTGAACACACGCCGCCTTCTCGCCGTCAGGCCTGATCAGGGTGTTGACCTTGACCACATCAATGTCATAAAGCTTCTTCACAGCCTGTTTAATCTGGTGCTTGTTGGCTTTGACATACACAATGAACACAAGTGTGTTGTTGTCTTCTATCTTCTTCATGGCAGACTCAGTGGTCAGCGGGAACTTGATGATGGCATAGTGGTCAAGCTTATTTCTCCTGGGAGCATTCTTCCGAGGATATTTGGGCTGCCTCTAGAGCCTCAGAGTCTTGGGCCACTGGAAGTTGGGTGATGTATGGATCTTCTTTTTTATGTGGCTGTGGATGCCTTTTAGCACTGCCTTCTTGGCCTTCAACGCCTTTGCTTTGGTTTGGCTTTGGGAGGGGCAGGATCTTCCTTCTCCGCTTTTGGAGCGATCTTGTGAAAAGTGAGCTACTGTAATCATACAGTTAATTGCAGACTTGTAGCAATTGCTAAAGAAAATATAAGCATTTTGTTAAAACTATTCAATTCAGGAATTCAGAGACCTTTGTACTGCAAGTTTTTTCAATCTCTTTAGTAATTTATCCTAAATTGGCTGAAAAATCCCTTTTATATCTCTATTGGCATAATCCTCATAACTGAAACAACTATTCATGGGAAGCTGATTTAGACAACTTGGAAGTCAAAGCTGATAAAAAGGGAACTTGATTCAGAAGGTTTTGTCCCCACATATCTTAATATCCTCTCAGCAATTCTCCCTTAAGTCTCTGGAAAGCAGGGGATTCCATATGGTTGGGATGGATTGAAAGGGGCCACATCATGGCCCATGAAGCAAAGTTCCCTGATTTACCAACTGTTTACACATCATGTGCCTGTTCTTGGTTTGGAGGGTTTGAACTAACTTCATGCCTTGAAATCAGCCCTTACGATCTCACATGCCCACCTCTTCCCTGATCCTCCGTGGGCCAGAGGAAAGATGTTTGTACAGTTTTAGCATCAGGACACTGGCCTTGGAGAACAGATTGGGCCCAGTGGGACTGAATAATAGTTTTCAAATTCTGGAGCTATCAGGTAAAAATTATTTGCTTAATTTTTGTCTTGACTCTGGAAAACAAAACAAAGAAGCAGTAATGTTTTTAGGCAAAAAGTCATCACGATTATTTAAATCTTCTATGAGTTTGGCCCCATGTAATCAACTCTTGTTCTGTTTGAAGTTGAGTTAGCAATACTCATGAATGTACCAGCTTTTTAATTAGATTCCTGGGAATTTTTACCTAGTGCAGATGTACAATGCTCAAAGTTATCAGCAACCTGTCTTTGAGAGGACTTAACATTGGCCTTTCCTTGACTTTTCCTAAAGAAAAGCAAATTTTGGACTTTTAGCCGATAATAAACCTGTTTTTCAGAAGAATCAAAGTAAAACAATAATTGTCTGGGCTGACAAAAGTCTTAGAATAGTCATGGTCAAAGACACAAAAGAGTTTGGTTATTTCTTATAAATTAAGTCATACTGTAAAAATTGTTTTTCTAAACCTTTAATATAAAACATTTAGTGGCAGGCCATAATAACAGAGTTAACAACAGTGGGGCAGGGGCAGAAGCAAAGAAAGTGTTAAAGCAAATGTGTTAACAACATTCTACCTTGTTATTTTCACTGTGGGGCTGGTTGGGAACATAATCACCCACTATGTGATTCTGGGTATCCACAGCAAAAGAAATGCCATTCAAATTTTACTTACTTAATGTAGCTTTCGTGGACCTCCTACTCATCTTCTGCTTCCCTTTCGAAATAATGTATCACATTAACCAAAACAAGTGGACGCTAGCTGTGATTCTGTGCAAGGTTGTGGGAACACTATTTTATATGAACATGAACATTAGCACTAGTTTGCTTGGATTCATCATTTTGGAGCACTACGTAAAAATGAATGTCTATATAACGACAGAAGGCAATAACAACCACACAAAGTATATATTTGCTGAACAGTAAGAACAGTTGGGCTTGCTGGATTTAACACTTAAGAAAGGAGGGTGTAATTCCAAAATGTGTTTCCGGTATTGAGACAAGCGTAACGCAAAAGGAGAAGCAATTTTTATCTTCGTTCTTGTGGTAATGTTTTGGCTAATTTTCCTGCTAATAATCCTTTCATATATTAAGATTGGTAAGAATCTATACAGGATTTCTAAACAGATCAAAATTTCCTAATTCTGGTAAATATGCCACTACGGCCCACAATTCCTTTATTGTGCGTATAATTTTGTACAATTTTGTATAATTTTGTTCCCTGTCATGCTTTTCGATTCCTCTACATTTCTTCACAACTAAACGCATCGTCTTGCTCCTGGAAGGAAAGAGTTCGCAAAACCAACGAGATCATGCTGCTTCTCTCAGCTTTCAAAAGCTGCGTAGGTCCAGTCGTGTATTTCCTGATGTCCAGTAACATTCGCAAAATAATGCGCCAACTTCTTTTCAGCAGTTTTCAAGGCGAAGTAAGCAGGAGTGAAAGGACTTCAGAATTTAAACCAGGATACTCTGTGTAGGATACATGTGTGGCCCCCCAAATGCAGTTTATTCCTAAAAGTACCTGAGATAAACATACTATGCGAATGATACAGTATGGCTTCTTAATTTTTTTTAAGAACTAAATTGTGAAACAAACTTCTAGCATTCATAAAACTTGGCTCTTCTTAAAGCTCTGTTCATATTTGTGGTATTTCATTTGCTTAATTGTAAACTATTTCAATGTAAAAAAGCTTATATTCATCATGTTTTAAATCTATGTATAAAATCTTTTGAAAATGCTTTGTTAAGCGAATATTCTTAACATAGTTCATAAAGTTAAGTGACATTCATGGATTTAACATCAAAACAATTGAAGAACACCATAATTTCTCAAGTCAGTCAGTCAAGTAGTTATTAAAATCAAGCAGTTGTTACTAATTTAAAGTGTGCTTAAAAGTAAACGATTTGGCTTGGTGCCCATAGCTCAGTGGGGAGGGTGCTGGCCACATATACTGAGGCTGGCAGGTTCAAACCCGGCCCAGGCCAGCTAAACAACAATGACAACTGCAACAAAAAAATAGCCAGGTGTTGTGGTGGGTGCCTGTAGTCCTAGCTACTTGGGAGGCTAAGGCAAGAGAATTGCTTAAGCCCTAGAGTTTGAGGCTGCTGTGAGCTGTGACGCCATGGCACTCTACCCAGGGCGACATAATGAGACTCTGTCTCAAAAAATAAAAAAAAAGTAAATGATTTGAGAACTGACTTAACATGTCAGAATTTTAATATTCATTTATCATTTGGGGGGGCTTGTATAATTATTCATTTATCATTTTAAAGGCTTGTATAATTTGCCAATGTGTTCATTCATGCCTAAACCTCTATAAAAGATGAAATGATAATAAAATTCTAATAAAATGAAAAAAAAGACATAGCAATAAATAAAATGACCGGGAGACACAGCAAAAGTTGAATCTTTGAGTAAAAGTCTGAGAAACTTTACAAGAAAATAGGTTATAGAATTAAAATCAAAATGTCTTGGGATATTATTAGAAACAAATTAGCACTTTAAGAAAACTTTGTTGTTTTAATTAAAATTTTTTTCTTTTGACGGTGCCCATAGCTCAAGGGTGTAGGGTACTGGCCACATATACCAACGCTGGAGGGTTTGAACCTGGCCTGGCCTGCTAAAACAATGGCAACTGCAACAAAAAAATAGCCTGGCATTGTGGTAGAGTCCTGGCACTCTGCCCAGGGTGACTGCTTGAGACTCTGTTTCAAAAAATAAAATACAATAAATAAATAAATAATAAAAAAATTTATTTCTTTTCAATGTAACCAACTTAATCACACACAAAATTTCTGTACAAATTCCCTTTCATGAACCTAACTGACAGAGACCACCTACAATATTCTTGGACTTTCTGTTTTGTCCTAAATTCCTCCTTTTTGGAATAACCAGTCATTTTATTTTAGGGAAAACAATTCACCATACAAGATACTTCTTCACACAAAATTGTTTTCTTTTCTGGTTAACCTTCTTTACCAAAAACATGTTATATATTCGTAAGTTTTTATATCTCCTTCTTCTACTTACTGATTCCATTCAGCCTTGTTTCACTTTCTAAATTCATATATTGAATTAATCCTTAAATAACTTCTGAATTACACACTATTATTTTTTTCTTACTAAAGAACACATTTTATATCTTTCTTAAAACTTTTTGCAAAATACCACTTTCTATATATACTTTTTTCACTTTCTGAATTTTTTATGGACCACTATATATATGCAGAGCATCACATACATTAACCAGAAATTTTAACTCCCAGTGATGTAGTAAACCTTACATCTGACCTCCCATTCGATTCTTTGTTGTATTTTATATTTTCATCCAAAATTGTGGTATCATTCTGCTGCCCAGGGCGGATGGAGTACAGTGGCATCATCATAGCTCACTGCAACCTGGAACTTCAGGGCTCAAGTGACCTCCTGCCTATGGCTCCCAAATTTTTGAGGTTGTAGGTATGAGCCAGGGAGCTGGGTCTTGTTTTCTCTTTTATTCAGCAGGTTCCACATGGAAATTTATGTTCTCTATTGGAGTTTCCCATAGTTTGCATTTTGCTGATTGTACCCTAAGGTGTAGTTTGATATGTATCTGTATTACCTGTGGCTACTATCATTTGGAAGTTGGATATAGAGGTTTTGTTATGATTTTTTCTTCATGAGTACTTTATTGATGGTACTGTATTGTGTTATTCCATCAAGGGGAAAAATTCAATACTGGTTATGTGTTGAATTGTATTGTTAGTTGCCATTGCTGCTCAATGGCTGAATCTGTCAACTCATTAAGACTATAAGAGGAGTTATAGTCTCAGTCTCTCATTGTTCCTCATTTATTAGTTAAATAATTTCTAAAATAGGACATTTACCATGTTCTGCTTGTTGTTTACTCCATAGGGATTTGTTTTTGGAGAGACTAAGCCAGGCATTCACTCTACCTATGACCCAGCAATTGTATTCTTTTTTTTTTTTTTTTTTTTTTGCAGTTTTTGACCAGGCCTGGGTTTGAACCTGTCACCTCTGGCATATGGGACTGGCACCCCACTCCTTTGAGCCACAGGTGCTGCCTACAAATGCCCTCTTAAGTTAGATACCTCTAGAGATGCAACAGAAATATTTTAAAAATGTGTTCATGGCAGCACAATGTTTAAAATCCAGATATGACACGAATGTCCATCAACAGCAAGGGACAAGAAGTGTGAGTTGTTTATAAAGTGGGGCACTGACAGCTGTGAGAGTGCACAGTCTACATCCTTACACAGCAAAAGGATGAGACTGGTGACACGACTGTGACTTTATACTCCCATTGAGTCCTAACATACAGAACTCATCTACCATGTCAGAAATGAAAAGAGAGGCTACTGTAGGGTGAGGGGAGGGTGGTTTATGACAGAGTAGGATCCAAGGGTATTTCCTGGAGGCTGGAAATGCTGTTCCTCATGTAAGTGTTTTTATCTGACTGTTCACTTTGTGAAAAGCCCCCTCTGGCTCGTCCACCATTCTCCAGGCATGTGTCCTTCACAGACACATTTCTGGTGTTTTGAAACAATTCGAAGTTGATGTGGAATCTGTCAAACTGGAAGAGCTTTGAAATGTTTCATTGAAAAATATCAGTGCAGTTTTCAAAACTCCCAGGAAACAAATGCCTACAACTCAGATATAAAGAGGAGAGGTGGAAACAAAGCTGCCGGTTTGGAAGCTGACAGCAGAACAGCTGTGGAAATGGTAGGCAAGCCAGGATCCAGGGACCAAAACCCAAAAAACAAGCCCCTGCAGGTTGTTAAATGATGTCCCAGGAGTGCATGAACAAATCTTGGGTAGTGGCTCATGGACTGACTGGCCAGCCAGGAACTTGGGACAAGAAAAGTTGGAAAATTGAGGGTGGAGGAGAGAGGCGTGTAGACCTCTTACCATTGGGCAGAGTGTATGAAGATAGTGGTGGAGAGTGCATTGTTCTAAGTCAAGTATTGCAAGAGAGGAAAAACAAAGACCATGTGTATTCAGTATTAAATTGGAACTACTTGATCAGCACTTCTGTGCACAGAGGGAAGTAAAACTCAACAGGAATCAAGTGGGTGGGAGCGGCAAGGAGGGGTTGGTTCATTCTCACCTCATGTGCTTACTGCACACATTCTGAGTGAAGGGCACACTTACAACTTTGACCTGAAATGTGCAAAACAAACCATGTAACTTAAATGTGTGCACCCCTGCAATATTCTGACGTTCAATGAAAAGATAGTGGTTGCATGTGGATATGTACCAGAGGGGAATAAGAGGTGACTCCCTGCAGTCAGGTGCAGCTATTTCTTTGAACTGAGAAATAGCAAACACAATGTTACCTAAGAAAAAAATCTAACAGTGTGTGACAGATAAATATGCTGCTGCAGATATGGTAGAGATTGAAACAATCTTGAAATTATGTCCAGGGAAAAACTGAGCACAGTGACGAAGTTAAAGCAGCTGTGAAAATTCTATTTGTCTTCAACCATATCCAGATTGTTAGATGTAAATTCTATCAAACATTCAAGGAAGATTACTGAATTTATATAAAACATTCAAAATAATAGCAGAATATAGGGAAGGCCAACCAATTCTTTTTATTAGACAATAAATAACATTGATCCTAAAGACAGATAGGGAACAAATAAGAAAAATCATTATTAAAAAAAAAGAAAGAAAAATCATTATAGAAAAATTACTTTTAACTAATTAGTTGTGAAAATGCTGGGAATATTGGTAGTAGATGGTTTCAACCAATGTGCTATAAGGAAATCAATTATTTTGACCAGCTTATATATCTCAAGAATGCAAGAATATTTGAACTTTAAGGCTTTTAATACATTTTTCCACTTAAAGGATAAGAAAGCAGAGATGGTCATATTTCATTAGATGAAGAAATTCCTGCAGATGAAATTTTTTTGTTTGTTTTTTTTGCAGTTTTTGGCCGGCGCTGGGTTTGAACCCGCCATGTCTGGGATATGGGGTTGGAGCCCTACTCCTTTGAGCCACAGGCGCTGCCCCCTGCAGATGAAATTTAATACTTTGTATGATTCACATTTCTTTAGTCATTTTCACTTTTAGGGACTCATGAGAGCAAAGTAGACTGCACCCAGCTAATCCAGAATAATCTCACTGGATGGTCTGTGTTCTAATCATATCTGCACAGTCTCTTTTACTGTGTAAGTAACATATCTAATGGTCAAGGCTTATAGCTTGAACGTATTTGTTGTGTCATTCTGTTTCTATAGAAACAGAACTTGAACTGGCTTAACATTAGCTAAATTCTTGGAAGCTGAAAATAGAGTAAGTGGAGGCAGTCATTCCACAAGGAGATTATGGGTAAAGTTTAAGCAAATGTCCACACAGCACTATGAATAAAAATAGATCCACACGCACTCACCCTGCCCTGGAACTTCGGATGTTAAGGACAAATAGTGATTTTAAATGTCACCACAGAAGACACACAAATTATCTAAGAAGTAGCTGGGTAGAATGTAGCTGACTTCTCCCTGTTAACACTGCAGGCAGAAGAGACATCATCATCAGAGAGCTCAGGGAAAACCTGAGTTCCACTAGAAATTTGTGGCAAGCCTATCTTTTAAGAAAAGAATAAAACAAAGATATTATCATATAGATATAACTGTTGGTTTATCAGCAAAATACTAACTCTGAAAGTATTTCCTAGGACATAAATACATAAGAAAGGGTGAAAGAAAACAGAAAAATTAATAGATATCATAGGTACACGTAAACCAATATTGGCTTTATAAAATACTTAGCATGTTGTGGAATAATTTCCCCACTTATTTTCCCTTGTCTGTCTAGACTCTGCCATCCATGAGGTCTGAGGAAGTTTGATTCCTTTTCCTCAGAGTCCAATCCTTGGAGTACAGTCCCCATAATAAGACAGGCACCTGATGAATGTTTACTAGGTGGTACGTTTTCTGGAAGTACTTAGCAGACCAGGAGTTTTGAGGCATAAGCACAATTTGAAAGTGGCTGAGGAGTGACAGCAGAGAACATGGTGGCATAAGAACTCCAGGAGTCACCCCTCCACAGAGGCAACGTGCTAATGAAACATGAACACCAAAAAATCTCAAGCAGAGCTAATAAAGCAGTGATTCCTATACTTTACCCGTGGGAATTCTCATTAGGTTGGTAAATGATCAACTGTATAGGAATCTGCAAAATCATCAAAAGTTTATCCAAGTGAATTCAGAAAAATCAACTGGAACTCAGTAGCAGAGGTCTGCAGCATCACAAGTCAACCATGGCCCATCCCCCTCTCTCTAGGTCAGTGGTGGTCTTGAGACCGCAGCCTGGGTAGGTTCCTGTGCCCGAGAGAGCTGAATGGAACTTGCTCTCAAAAAATGACATTACTCTAGGATATAAGAATAATATAATACTAATATAATAATAATAATATATTTATATCCTGGAATATAAACTTAGTTTTGCCTTGTAAAGAAATATTAAAATCATTTTGATTTGACATAATGGAACACAGAAATGTTGAATTCCTACAGGTATCTCCTTTCAATAAGTTACATTGCCAAGTCTGTTCTTCATAAAGTTTAACTATCTCTTCTCAAGAGATAAAATAGGCTAAAAATTTTGGCTGTCCCTGCAATAACCAATGCAGTTTAGAATGAGACAGCAAATTCACTCTGAATACCTCAACACTCAGCTTCAGCATGTTACAAAACTGGTGATACCATCTTGCATCTGCCCAAATATAACTAACAATACTTATAATTTGTTGCAAAGTGTGACTTAAAATACTAACTTTAGCACAGAGATTTTCTAATGCAAGGAACAGTGAAAAGAAATGAGAGCATCTGGATCAGTTAGTACTTGTATTAAATTTGTGCAAATAAATCCTTGCACGTGTTTTTCTGTTGTGGAAAGTGCACTGTCTGTACAGGTACTCACTAAACTTATTCAAATTCTGTCCAACTTCATGACATTTATCTCGAAAGATGCTAAAGATAATATCCATTTCCCATGTTCTGTTCCCTAGAGTGCCCAAAGCAAGTAATTCTTCATAAGAAAGAAAATCTTTTGTTATGATCCAAATGAAGTATGAAACCTGAGCCAAGTCAGTAGTATCAGTTGATTCATCCAAAGTGATCGAATAATACAGGGTTTCCATCAAGTTCTATTTTAAACTGCCCACAAACTTTAGGGACATCTTGTATATATTTTCTTTTTGAAATATTACACAAAGTTATTCTGTTTTGTTGAAGGCTAATTCATGCTGCTAATGAGTTATGATTCTCCTTGAAAGAGGCGATTGTTTGAAACACCTTGGGGTTTAAGCATCCTACAACTTGGATGGTGCATTCTTTCACAATTTCTACATCAGTGAATGGCTTTCTTTACCCTCCTCCACCCCTTAGTATATAAGCTGCTTTATAAGTTGCTCAGTGACATTATTTCCAGGCCTTATTACTGCTTGGAAGGATTGTCTTTGCTTTTGATCTTCATCTTTTAATTTCTGCAATACAACCTTACTTGCCTTACTCCCTCTAATTTAAAATATTTTTAGTCTTTATGAGGACTAAATGCTGATGAGCATTGAATTTCTTTAATGCTGATATTTCAGTATCACAAAGTAAACAAACCATCTTATCTTTAGCAGGACTTTTTCTTTTAAAAGATAGTATTGCAATTACTAATCTTCCTTAAAAAAATCTGTTTTCTCAAAAAAAATCTGCTTTCTTGCTTCAGCATTCTCTTGATCTTCTTTGACAAGATGGACTGATAAGCAGACAGAATTAAAAAATACTAGGCCAGGCACAGTAACTCACACCCGTTATCCTAGCACTCTGGGAGGCTGAGGCAAGGTCGATCGTCTGAGCTTATGAATTTGAGACCAGCCTGAGCTAGAGCAAGACCCCATCTCTAAAATTAGCCAAGTGTTGTGGCAATGTCTGTAGTCCCAGCTATGGGAGGCTAGGGCAGAGAAACACTTGAGCCTAAGAGTTTGAGGTCACTGTGAGCTATGATGCCATGGCATTGTACTGTGGCGATTAAAGTGACACTCTGTCTGTCTCAAAAAGAAAAAAAAAAATAAAAGATACTGTGGAGTTGTGCAACTGTTCACAAATTCCATTTCAAACACAAACAGAGTATACCATTGTCAAAAACTGCTATCATGGCTTAACACCTGTAGCTTAAGTGGCTAAGGCACCAGCCACGTACGCTGGAGTTGGTGGGCTCAAATCCAGCCCAGGCCTGCCAAACAGCAATGACAAATACAACCAAAAAATACCTGGGAGTTGTGGTGGGGGCCTGTAATCCCAGCTACTTGCGAGGCTGAGGCAAGAGAATAGCTTAAGCCCAAGAATTAGAGGTTGCTGTGGGCTGTGACACCACAGCACTCTACCCAGGGTGAACGCTTGAGACTCTCCCCAAATAGCCTCATGAGGTAGTGGCACCCATCAGGTGGGGGAAGTGAGAACTAAATCCTGGTGGAGCAGCTGTCAGTTCAGCCCTTCTGGGTTACTAATGTCTAATTGTGCTGGTCTCTCTGGGGGATTATTTCTTTCAAATTTATCTTTATTCTTTGATATTTTAAATAATTCATTTTCAAATAATGTAAAAACATAAAGGACAAGCAAACAGGTATTAATAAAATAAAGAGGATTTGTTGTGTTAAATTTGTATTCAGCTGAAAGGCTGCATCTAGAAAGCCACATGTGATCTTGATGCTGCAGGTGCCCCACTTCAGCCTAGAAACAGGGAGGGGAGCTGCTTGCTATGGAATCACACATGTCCCGCAGGGCAAAGATCAGTGGTCCTTGTGTCTATTTTTCTGCCTGAGATTAAAGAAGTTTGGATTCAAGGAAGAGAAAGGTTTGGCAGGCCTCTGCAAAGTTGGCGTTCTTCACATTTAGGGCCGGATAATATTTGATGCATGTGAGACTGGGTCGACTTGTGTATTGTAAGACGCTCACGGCAGCCTTGGCCTCTCAGGACTAGATACCAGTAGAGTGTCCTCCTCACTCCAGTCATGGCAACAAAAATCCTCTCCAGGCATAGCTCAGGCCCTCTGGTGGGCAAAATCACTCATCTGGTAGATGAGAACACTACTTTGAAAGGTAAGAGATACTAGAGAGCTGGGCTTGGAGAGGGGAGAGATGAGGAAACAGAGACACTGCAGAGTGGGGCTGGGCAAGAGGTGGGGGAGTCCAGGGCTGGAGGGGCCTGGCCTGAGGGCTGTGAGTCTGGAGCCCAAAGCATCAGGGCGTGGAGGCCTGGAGCATGTGAGGAGTGGGGACAGGGGCTGGACCCCTTATTGCCAGAAAGTCACACTTGTACCCACCACACTCCCAGCCCAGGCATCTGTATCTCAGGGAAAATCAGCTGAAAGTGGCCATTATAGAGTCAGAAAGAGCCTTGGTAAACTGAGACGTTGGGTGCCTCCTTACATGATGAATATATGGGTCGTAGCTCCTCTTGGAAAAATCACTGTCAAATGTGTAACACACTTGTAAATAGACAGAAGAGCAGATAGAGGAGCAAAGTAAAAGACATTAATGGAAATGAACAGTTCAAAGTCAGTGTGAAGGACATTCTGAAGAAATCTGGCCACATCCCTGCAATAAATAATACTGTTTTGAAACAAAATAAGTGGGTGGATTGTTATAAATTATCAGTAACTAAGGAAACAAAGAGAAAGGCACTGAGTGGATATTTTAGAACAGCAACTATAAAAATATGTACAAAAAATTGTTGAATAAAGTGGAGATATTTGCATATTTGGATAATATTAGGGAATTATTGCTTATTTTCTAAGCAGGGTTCTAATGGAGGGTTTTGTTTTTGTTTTTGTTGTTTTGAGACAGGGTCTTTCTCTGTCAACCTAGGCTACAGGGCAGTGGCAACCTCAAGCTTCTGGTCAATCCTCCTGCCTCAGTCTCCCTAATAACTAGGACTGCAGGTGTCAGCCATCCACCAAGCTTATTCTTCTTCCCCTTTCTTCCCTTCCCTTCCCTTTTCTTTTCTTTCTTTCTATTGTTAATGTCTTGGTATTGCTCAGGCTGGTCTCCAACTGCTGACTTTAAACCATCCTCCTGCCTTGACCTCTCAGAGTGCAAGGATTATAGGCATGCGCCACTTCGCTCAGCCCAACAATGTTTTCAGTGGTGAAGAATCATGAGTCTTGCAAATTACTTTAGAATGGCTCAGTGGAAATCTTTATCCCTGTTCACTCTTCAATTTCTCTCTTCATACACACACACACACACACACACACACACACGCGCACACATTATAGAAACATACCTACCTGTATCTATAAAGAGATACTAAGCAAATATGGCAAAATGATAGTTCTTGAATTTCACTGTATTATTCTTTCACTTTTTGCATATTTGAAAGTTTATGTAATTGTAATTAGGAAGAAAGAGAGAGAGAGAGACAAAGAGAGAGAAAGGTCACTGAATCTGAAGATCCTAGGGTTTATGTTCCAGAAGGAAAAATGCTAAACACATGTAGTTCTCCAAGTATGGCCCCTGGATCCCTTCAAAGCGTCTAGGAGAGAAACATGTTTTTCACAATAATACTGAGATGCTTTCCCGATGTTTCACTGTGTTGATTTTCCACTGATGGTACAAATGCCAATGTGGGTCACCCACTCAATGCCTAAGCAGAAATCAAGGTAATGGCACCAAACTGCATTCCCACTTAAGAATATCTTTGATCTAGCAGTAAAAATTATACTTTCATTTGATTTTGATCCTAGAGTGCATGTCTTTTTGATATTCTTTGTTGGAAAATGGGAAGTATGCATAAAGCACTTATTGCGTATAGGAGCACCATGGTAGTCTTGAGGAAGGGCCCGTGTGACTGGGCTGTGGTCTCAGTTTGCTCATCCCTTGAAAGTTACTGCATTATTTCCATTTGGGGATGATTATGAATGGAGCTGCTGTACATGTCTTTTTGTGCACAAAAATTTCCATTTATTTGGGAAATACATTTTCTAAATTCATGTCTTTTTTAAATTAAGTCATAGCTGTGTACATTCATGTGATCATGGAGTACAATGTGCTGGTTTTATATAAATTTGAAATATTTTCTTTTTTTTTTTTTGAGACAGAGCCTCAAGCTGTCACCCTGGATAGAGTGCTGTGGCATCACAGCTCACAACAACCTCCAATTCCTGGGCTCAAGCGAGTCTCCTGCCTCCGCCTCCCAAGTAGCTGGGACTACAGGCGCCCA
>CAUYRH010170163.1:0-20087 GCA_963574655.1 Perodicticus potto | reverse complement strand
CCGGGCCTGAGATAGGCACTTGACACCTTCAAGAAACGAGGGGAGAGGCTCGGCGCCTGTGGCTCAACGGGCTAAGGCACCAGCCACGTACACCTGAGCTGGCGGGTTCAAATCCAACCCTGCCTGCCAAACAACAATGACCGCTGCAACAAAAAATGGCCAGGCGTTGTGGCGGGCGCCTGTGGTCCCAGCTACTTGGGAGGCCGAGGCAGGAGACTCGCTTAAGCCCAGGAATTGGAGGTTGCTGTGAGCTGTGATGTCACTGCACTCTATCTAGGGTGACAGCTTGAGGCTCTGTCTCAAAAAAAACAAAACGAGGGGAGGCAGCCAGGCGCAGCGGGCGCTTGGAGTCCTAGCAGCTGGGGGGGCGAGAAGGGGGCGGGAAGACCCCTTGAGCCCAGGTCCGGGCCAGCCTCTCAAAAAGCAAAAAAATGCCCGAAATGAAAGCTCTCCTCCTCTGCGGGGGCTGTGCAGAGAGGCAAAAAAAAAGTGGGGAGGGCGGCGCCTGAGGCTCAAGGAGTAGGGCGCCGGCTCCATATACCCGGGGATGGCGGGCTCAAGCCCGGCCCCGGCCAAAACTGCAAAAAAAAAAATGGGGAGAAGCATGGATCAGGAAAAATCTGCACAAGCAGCAAATACCAATTTGTAAAGCCAATGGCTAACGTCTTCCCTCTCCTGCCTTGATCCCGTCCCTCGGCCCAGTTTCGGGCGGGAATCTGCATCCACTCCGAGCATGCTCCGAGGCCTGGCCAAAAAAAGCCGCTGAGCCTGAGGAATCCGGAATCTGCCCTCAAACCACCAAGGCCGCAAGACTCCCCGGAACACCGTGGGCCCCAGGCGCGACTCGGCTCCTCGGCCCCCGCGAGCGCCCGGAGCTCGCGCCCGCCGGACAGTACCGCCGGGAGCCTGCGGGGGGCGCGCGCCCGGACCCGGGAGCGAGCGCGGGCGGGGGCGGCGCACGCGGCGCTTCCTGTTCCGGCGCCAGGAGGAGCCGCGCGCTACTGCCGCCGCCGCCGTCGCCGTCCGCCTGCGCCCAGTCCCTCGGCCCCATCGCCGCCTCCAGACGCTGCTGCGGGCTTGGATCTTGCCGGTAAGGCGCCTTCGGTGGCGGTGGAGGTCGTGGATGGGGACGGGGGCTGGGCCAGCAGGGCTGGCGGGTGCGGCCGAGCAGGAGGCGGGCGCGGATACGGGGCTGCCTCGGGTCACCCCCAGCGCTTGGGTCGCGGTCGCCTCCCGGGGGCCTGAGCCGAGCGGCCCTGCCGGCCACCCTCCGCACCTCGGGCGCCTCCCGATCGCCCCCGAGGGAGAAGGTGTCCGGGGCCGCTGACGTCGCGCCCGGCCGGGCTCTCGGCGCGTGACGTCAGGCCCGGCCGGGGGCGGGGCGGGCACGGGCCGGCCCCTCCCCCACCCCTTCCCGGGCAGCGCGACCCGCTCGGCGGCGGCTTCGCTCCGGTTGATCCGGTCTTCCTTTGTTCACGAGTCGGTGCGCGGGGTGTCGCTCTTGCGCCCCGTGGCCCTGACTCCCCCGGTTACACCCATTCGTCAGTTTTAATGAAAAGGAAACGCACCGAAATGCTTCTTGCAGGAATCCCTGTCGCTTGTTTAAAGTAACGGTCGGTGTGACAGGTGTTGTCTGCTGCTTAGTGGAGGAATTGCTCACAGATGCATCAGGCCAGTCCTCAGGACACACTGCGAGAAGTGCTGAGTTCTGTAATGGTTTTATTTTGGGATTTAGGAGCACGTGCATGATAGCCCGCGAATAGCCGGACCGTTTTTCCTCTTTACCTTGAAAACCAAGAGTCCTGCTTTAATAAAGATTCTAGTGTTGAAGCATCAAACTAGACTCGAACGAAAAGAAATGTTTTAGCATACTGCTTAAAAAAATTTTTTCTTTAATTCTTTGTGGCAACGTAACCACCTGGTGATTGTAAAAGCCTGTTTTGAAAAAGAACCCTTTTTACAGGCAAAGGTCCTTCAGAAATATTTCAGAAGTTCTTTGTTCACTAGTATGCTTGGGCAGGATTAGAAATTTTTACTCCTGCTGGTGTCTCAGAGGCCCACTATGCAAAGTGAGTTTGTTTCAAAAACCTTCGGGTTGAGTTATAAGTATTGGAATGTGTTTTTTCTCTCTCCAGAAGGAATGGGTAATCCTCATCCCCAGTCTCTTAACAGAAACCCTTGTGGCCAGTGTGTTTTGGAATTCATAAATATTTGCATTTTATTTTTATATTTTAGAAGGGAATATGTAGATAGGAGATAGCACTCCCCTCCAGCAGACTCAGGGCACCCACTAAATCCGCATTAATAGTTGTACAGCAGTAGGTGCAAATGTTCATTCTAAGTGTAGGTTAACAGAAACTATAAATAGCTTCAGGTCAGATTTTACAACCAAATAAGTTTGATGCCAAACTTGGAAATTTCTTTCATTTTCATAGGTTTCCAGATTAAGAATACTACAATAAAATACTACAATTAATACTAATTGTAAAAGCTAACATATGTTTGATTTTTTTTTTTTTTTGCAGTTTTTGGCCCCGGGCTGGGTTTGAACCCGCCACCTCCAGCATATGGGGCCAGAGCCCTACTCACTGAGCCACAGGCGCTGCCCGTTTAATTTTTTCTATATGCCAGGCAGTGACAAGGATTAGTTTATTATGTAAGTCTCACAGCAAATCTGTGAGGTGGATATTGTTCCCCTCTTCCTTGTCCAGAGTTAAACCAGCCAGTGAGGACCTTAGGGCATTCACTCTTTTAACTACACCTGTGTACTGTATGTCTATATACTAAGGAGGACCAGAGGAGTTTCCCATCCAAACACTATCTTAGGCACCTGATTGGACAGAGTTCCCTTTAGTTGAAGAAACTGAGGTTCATTCAGGTAAGCTTACTATCAAGTTAAATGATTCAAACCCTACCTTCCTTTGCAATATAGGTATACCATCCTATCTTTTAAGTTTCCCAGCTTTTACCCTAACTACTCTTTTCCCTGGGGTCTGTCCCACCAGCTTTCTTCTTACTGTTCTTCTAGACTGCAAAGACACTGATTCTCAGGAATTTCAGTGCAATACTCCTATAATTCCATAAAGATCAATAAAATGCCAGGCATGTGTGTTTATAAATATGTGAATAAATGTAAAAAAACAATGCAGTTTGAGTATCCCTTATCTGACATGCTTGGGACCCGGAGTATTTGGAATTTTAGATTTTTTTGGATTTTGGAATATTTGGTTTTTTTGAGACAGAATCTCACTCTGTCACCCTTGGTAGGGCACTGTGGCATCATAACTCTCAGCAACCTCAAACTCTTGGGCTCAAGTGATCCTCTTGCCCCAGCCTCCCAAATAGCTGGGACTACAGGAGCCTGCCATGACACCTGGCTAATTTTCTATTTTTAGTAGAGACAGGGTCTCTTTCTTGCTCAGGCTGGTCCTGAGGTCAGGCAATCCACTCAACTCAGCCTCGCAGAGTGCTAGGATTACAGGTGTGAGCTACTGCGTCTAGCTGGATTTTGGAATGTTTGCCTTGTACCAGTTGAGCATCCAAAATCCTAAATGCTCCAATGAGCATAACCTTTGAGCTCAAAGGAAAAAAACAAATTACAGATTTTGGAGCATTTTGAATTTTCAGCTTGGTATGCTCAACTTATACTAAAAATTTTAGGTGTTTAAAAACTCAAAATCTCAATTTTTGAGTTACCTACATGAAAAATGGAACTTAACCAGATGAATGAGCCAAATACTAAAAACCAGAATGTACTCTAATTCAGAATTTATGTTTGCAGAGCAATACATACCATCATCTTCCCCCACCCCTTATGAAACGTAAAATCCTGATTTCCCTTAGTTTCTCTTAATAAATGTCTTACATTTGCACAGCACTTCATAGATAATATTAAGAGTGTTACTTTTTTTTTTTTTTTTTTTTGAGACAGAGCCTCAAGCTGTCACCCTGGATAGAATGCTGTAGCATCACAGCTCACAGCAACCTCCAATTCCTGGACTTGAGTGAGTCTCCTGCCTCCGCCTCCCAAGTAGCTGGGACGACAGGCGCCCACCACAACGCCCGGCCATTTTTTGGTTGCAGCCGTCATTGTTGTTTGGCGGGCCCGGGCTGGATTCGAACCCGCCAGCTCAGGTGTACGTGGCTGGCGCCTTAGCCTGTTGAGCCTCAGGCGCCGAGCCACTTTTAATTATCTGTAAGGCAGCCAAGAATTACAGCAGTTCTACAGATGGGAAAATGGTCTCTTGTTAAGAAGTTTGCCTTTGTCAAAAGGATTGATGTCTAGCTTTTAAATGTGAAGTCCCATATTAAGTCACGATTTGATAGCCCTCTGAATGCTGCTTGTCAGTAATCACTAGTAATTTCTAGAGTCAACTTTCTTTTTTTTTTTAAGAGTCAACTTTCTTAAACCCCATGATTGGGAGAATTTACTCTAAAGGCCATTGGAATTACCAAAATGTTTTGCTTTTCTAGTGTATGTCAAAAGATTTGTAATATTTTAAAATAACTACTCTTGTTGCACAGAATAACTAATTATTTTTCACATGCTGTGTAGACTATTCTATAAACTGGTAATAGCTTTATGTTATTCCAAAAAGAAAACTTTTCTTGATTATAATAACCTCTTTTGACAAGTTCAAGGTTACATTGGCCTTATCTTAATACTTTGCAGTAACTCAGATGTTCTGGAATAACTTTTTGGAAAATCTAGACTTTTTACGTTCTACAAGTCTCCTCATGTTGAAACACTGATGTCTAACTCTATTTTTTACCTTCTAAGGGCTGGGTGCGGTGGCTCACACCTGTAATCGCAGCATTCTGGGAGGCCAAGGCAGGTGGATTGCTTGAGCTCTAGACCAGCCTGAGCAAGAGCAAGACCCTGTAAAAATACCCGGGCATTGTTGTGGGCACCTGTAGTCCAAGTTACTCGGGAGGCTGAGGCAAGAAAATCATTTGAGCCCAAGAGTTTGAGGTTGCTGTGAGCTATGATGCCATGGCACTCTGCCCCAGGGTGACCCAGTGAGACCCTGTCTCAAAAAAAAAAGGAACATGTCCCCCAGCAAGCAAATTGGAATGCTTCACCATCCCAGGGGGATTAATTACAAGACCCTCTTAAAGGATGCTTGAACTGGCAGACAGTACCGAACCTTACACGTACTAGATTTTTTCAATCTGATAACCCTGGTGCCTGCTAAGTAACTAACAGGCTGATAATGGTGTACTCGGCGTGGGTACACGGGACGGAGGGGTGATTATCAGCACAGGATTTCATTGTGCTGCCCAGACCAGACCATTTGAGACCTACAAGTTGTTTCTTGCTAGAATTTTCCATTTAATATTTTTGGACCACAGGTAACTGAAATTGACAGTAAAAAAGGACTACTATAACATGAACACTATTTATTCTAGGCACAGAGAGCAGGTCCATATAAGTACTGCCACAACCCTCCCTCCTGACTAGAGTCGCTGGGACTACAGGTACATGCTGTGCCAGCTATTTTTGCTGTTTTTATAGAGATGGTTCTTACTTTGTTGTTCAGGCTGGCCTCAAGCTCCTTAACCTTAGGTGATTCTCCTGCTTCAGCCTCCTGGAGTGCTGGTAGGATTCTAGGTGTGAACCACCAAGCCCAGCCTCTGACTCTCATTCCTTTGGTCAGAGCTTGGCTATTCAATCATAAGATTCTAGCACCTTCTCAATCTTCCAGATGTAGATTTTGAACTTAAAAATTTTTAAGCCAAAAAACAAAAACAATTTTTAAGCCAGAGTTAGAAATCAGTTTAATATTATTAACTTTGGGAATAATTTATATTTTATGTAATTCTGTGACTTCAGTATATACTGTCTATATTTTCTTTTTTTTTCACCTTTATGTCTTTATCCAATCACCAACTCTCTTGTATAATTCCTTTTTTTTTTTTTTCGAGACAGAGTCTCACTTTGTCACCCTCAGTAGAATACCATGGCGTCATAGCTCACAGCTACCTCAAACTCTTGGGCTCAAGAGATTCTCTTGTCTCAACCTCTTGAGTACCTGGGACTACAGGTACCAGCTGCAATGCCCAGCTATTTTTAGAGATGGGGGTCTCCTTTTTCAGGCTGGTCTCAAACCTGTGAGCTCAGGGCAATCCACCCACCTTGGCCAGCCAAAGTGCTAAGATTACAGGCATGAGGGCGGTGCCTGTGGCTCATCAAGTAGGGCGCTAGCCCCATATACCAAAGGTGGCGGGTTCAAACCCAGCCTTGGCCAAATTGCAAAACAGAAAAATAGCCAGGCGTTGTGGCAGGCACCTGTAGTCCCAGCTACTCGGGAGGCTGAGGCAAGAGAATCGCCTAAGTCCAGGAGTTGGAGGTTGCTGTGAGCTGTGTGATGCCATGGCACTCTGCCAAGGGCGATAAAGTGAGACTCTGTCTCTACAAAAAAAAAAAAAAAAAAAGATTGGACCCCTAGATTAATTTGTAAATTGTACATTAAATGCATTTCCAACCAGAGCACAACTGATTTTTTTAATAAAATTATCTGCAAAAAATCAAAAGGAGCATCTTCAGAGACTCAGAAAAAACCTACAGTAATAGCAGAGTGACTGGCATTAAAATTTATTTTAAAATACTTTAATTAAAATGGAACAGTAGAGCATGAATCAGTAAGAAAAAGTAGAACTGGCACAGCGCCTGTGGCTCAAGCGGCTAAAGCGCCAGCCACGTACACCTGAGCTGGCAGGTTCGAATCCATCCCGGGCCCACCAAACAACAATGTCGGCTGCAACCAAAAAATAGCCTGGTGTTGTGGCGGGCGCCTGTCGTCCCAGCTACTTGGGAGGTGGAGGCAAGAGCCTCACTTGAGCCCAGGAATTAGAGGTTGCTGTGAGCTGTGAAGTCACAGCACTCTATGCGGGGTGACAGCTTGAGGCTCTGTCTCAAAAAAAAAAAAAAGAAAAAGAAAAAAGAAAAAGTAGAACCCACAGTGCCTGTGGGAGGGGTGGAGGCCTTGCTGAGTTTGAGCCCCTTCTCTGCTTGTCCTCCTCTCTGGGGCCTTACACAAGTGAACTTTCATCTGGAAGATTGCAGTGAACGAGTTTGCATCAAAGAGCTCTGGAGCTGCTAAGTGAGGTGTCCACTGCCAGTTTCATGAGCAAGGTTTAGTAAATGCCAGTTGTTGAATGGAGCAATAGGAGGTGATAAAGGTAGCTTGCCTAACTAGTTGAGAAAACAGATTATTTGGTAATTGCTGTTTAGAATAATTGAAAGATTTTAAACAAGTTAAACTATAAAAATACAGTAAGAAAGCAAGGCAAGACCGGGCTTGGTGGCTCATGGCTGTAATCCTAGCACTCTGGGAGGCTGAGGCGGATGGATTGCCTGAGCTCACAGGTTCGAGACCAGCCTGAGCTAAAAATCGCCGGGCGTTGTGGGAGGCACCTGTAGTCCCAGCTATTTGGGATGCTAAGGCAAGAGAATTGCCTAAGCCAAAGAGTTTGAAGTTGCTGAGAGCTGTGACGGCACGGCACTCTACCAGGGGTGACAAAAGTGAGACTTTGTCTCAAAAAAGAAAGAAAGAAAGAAAGGCAAAATTGTTATCTCCTATATAACAGCTAGTTTCCTCAGTATCTTAACAAAGCTGAGGAAAAGCAAATGGACTGTTAAGTAGTAGGATTAGAGGCAGAAAGACACCGACTGCCTTATTCTGTTGATATGAAGTTAAAGAACAAGCAGAATCTTAGACGTGATGACTTGGGGTGTTGGGAGTGTCTGTGACTCGGCTGTGGTGGTCACAGAAGCATGTACAGTTGCCAGAATTTGCTTGCCTGAACACTTAGGATCTGTGCATTTCATTGAGTAGAGTATTAAATTTTAAAAGGTGATCTGCCTTTCTTTCATTTAAAGAAATGTTTAAACAAAAATATGCCAGTTTTTAATCTATCGTAATGAGAAACACTTTATAACACTTTCTATCCGGTGATAAAAGAGGACTTAGGCGTGGACTTCTCAGATGGTCGTTACATGAACTTGTTAACTCTGTAAATTCCATTTCTGGGCCTTTGTCTTAGTGATAGACTCCCACACATGAACAAAGATAAGTCCAGAGAGTCTGCTGAAATGGGGGTCATGATGTTGCGGCCCCTGCGAGGGCCGAGGTTGACAGAGCTGTATTAACTATTGTGGAAAATTATTCTGTGTAAAGAAAATGGGATAATTGATAAGGTTCCTTTTAGTAAAAAGAAGCATAGAGAATTCCTGAAAGAACAAATGAAAAATAACATTAATTTTGAAGGTTTTTTTCTTCTTTTTTTTTTTCTTTTTAGGAAAATGTCTGAAGAATTTTCGGTAAGTTGATGAGTTCATCTTCGATAAGTTTTTTGGCTCTTAAGAAAAAAAAATGTTCTTAACTATTTTTTAACTTAGAAGAGATGCTTTTTGTGAGTCTTGAGGGAGGTGATTTTGATAGGCGGTTTGTCTTAATTTACTGAGATAACTGTATGTTTGAAACGTACCAGTAGTATTTGTGAATCCTTTTTTTTTGGCCTGGGCTGGGTTTGAACCCACCACCTGCAGTATATGGGGTTGAGCCACAGGCGTGGCCTGTATTTGTGAATCCTTAAACAAAAAAGCATCAGGTGTTACTTTTTGCGCTGTTCTTTCTTACCCTGAGAACCTTGATAATAGCCACCACTGAGAGTTTCCAGTGCCCAGCACTCTGAAGGGCACTGCCTGCACATCTCATTCAGCCAAGTTAACCCTCAAGCTGTTTCTGACAATGAGGAAACTGAAGCTCAACTATGTGACTCATTGGAGGTAAAGCGGGATTCGAGCCCCCGCCCTGCCTCCGTTCTGTCCTCTAATCACTGTCCTCTTGTATTAGTGCTGCAGAGTAGAGCTTGGTGTGATGAGTTGTGTTTAGAAAAATTAGTTCTTTGAGGAGTTTGTCCTGTAAAGTCGATATTCAAGGACCACCTCCAATTTTACATCAAATGAATTGCTTTTAGCATGAACAGCTTGGCTTTGGAGGTGTTGAGGCTGACCACCCCTGGCCCAGAGCTGGCTGCTCTCTCAGGCAGTGTTTTCCAAACTTTTTGTCTCACATCCACTTGAACCTATAGTTAAACTTCCACGGCACATTTAAATTATGTTGATAAAAAAAGGAATACACTTACTGTGCTTTGAACTTCTTTGAAAATAATTTAATGATCTTTAAAAATTTTGAAAGCACATCTGAGCCCCTCCCATGGCAGACCTGTTAGAAATCACCGCTGTCTGGGGTTAGGGTTATCTGGTGTGACTGTCCCGAGGTAAGATCATCTGTTCTGCATTTCAGTTGGCAGATGCGCTGCCTGAACATTCCCCTGCCAAGACACCTGCTGTGAGCAACACCAAGCCTGGCCAACCGCCCCAAGGCTGGCCGGGTCCCAACCCCTGGAACAGCCCCAGTGCTCCACCTTCTGTGCCAGCCGGACCCCCACCAAGTGCAGCACCCTCCACTGTGCCTTTTGGACCAGCGCCAACAGGAATGTATCCCTCTGTGCCTCCCACCGGACCGCCTCCAGGACCCCCAGCACCCTTTCCTCCTTCTGGACCATCATGCCCCCCTCCTGGTGGTCCTTACCCAGCCCCAGCTGTGCCAGGTCCCACAGGGCCATATCCTACACCAAATATGCCCTTCCCGGAGCTACCTAGACCATACGGTGCACCCACAGATCCAGCTGCAGCTGGTCCTTTAGGTCCATGGGGATCCATGTCTTCTGGACCTTGGGCACCAGGAATGGGAGGGCAGTACCCTGCCCCTAATATGCCATATCCGTCTCCAGGGCCATACCCCACTCCTCCTCCCCAAGCCCCAGGGGCAGCACCTCCTGTCCCATGGGGCACTGTTCCACCAGGAGCCTGGGGACCGCCAGCACCATATCCTGCCCCTGCAGGGTCATATCCCACACCAGGACTCTATCCAGCTCCCAGCAACCCTTTCCAAGTGCCTTCAGGACCTTCTGGTGCTCCACCAATGCCTGGTGGCCCCCACGTGAGTGTTCATTTTGTTCTTTAATGGGGACTGATCACGTCAGCAGAACTGAAAAATGGTTTCTCCCAGTTTTGGATGAAAGGGTAGAAAGCTTTTAAAATCTTTTAAAAGAGGTATATAGGCTCAGTGCCTATGGCTCAACGGGCTAAGGCGCCAGCCACGTACACCTGAGCTGGCAGGTTCGAATCCAGCCTGAGCCCACCAAACAACGACAGCTGCAACTAAAAAATGGCCGGGTGTTGTGGTGGGCGCCTGTAGTCCCAGCTACTTGGGAGGCAGAGGCAGGAGACTCGCTTGAGCCCAGCAATTGGAGGTTGCTGTGAGCTGTAATGCCACGCCACTCTTTCCAGGGTGACAGCTTGAGGCTCTGTCTCAAAAAAAAAAGGTATATAAAATGAGTAAATTTCAAAACCTCGGGTAAAGCATTTAAAAGGATGAGAGCACAAGTTAAGTAGTCCTACAAAAGAAATAAAAAGAAAAATTCTCCTAGGATCCTCACAGACTTTGTAATGTAGTGAACAGTGTCTTCAGCAGCATCCTTAAGGGTAAATTCTGAGGTGCATTTCATTGAGCTAGTTGGGTGGGTTGGTTAGTTGGGGATTTTTTTGTTTGTTTTGACACAGAGTCTCACTATGTTGTCCTCGGTAGAGTGCTGTGGCATCACAGCTCACAGCAACCTCAAACTCTTGGACTTAAGCAATTCTCTTGTCTCAGCCTCCCAAACAGCTGGGACTACAGGCACCTGCCACAACACCTGGCTATTTTTTGGTTGCAGTTGTCATTATTTTATTTATTTTATTTATTTTTTTTTTTTTGTAGAGACAGAGTCTCACGTCATTGCCCTCGATAGAGTGCTGTGGCGTCACACAGCTCACAGCAACCTCCAACTCCTGGGCTTAGGTGATTCTCTTGCCTCAGCCTCCCAAGTAGCTGGGACTATAGGCGCCCGCCGCCACAATGCCCGGCTATTTTTTGTTTTGCAGTTTGGCCGAGGCTGGGTTTAAACCCACCACCTTCGGTATATGGGGCCAGCGCCCTACTCGATGAGCCACAGGCGCTGCCCTAAGTATTGCTTTATAATCATCCAAAGCACAGTTCAATAAAAATACTCTCTGCCTAGCAGGCTTATAACAGAGGTAGATTTTCAGAGAATCCAAGGCAGAGTATATAACATTGCTTGTCCTTCAGGCAATCATTGAGCTCAAGATTTTGCCACTGTTCTTTCCTGTCACTTACAGGCAATGTGATGCCTCGTGGTTGCTGTCAGCCAGGCTAGAGCAGGGGGGACATCTTAGTTGAGGTCTTGGCCATATGAGTTGAGTAGACAAGTACCCCACTTCTCCATCAGGCAAGTCAGCTGAGCATCCAGACACACAGTCAAGGCTTTCCTTAGGAAAGAAAGATGTGTTACCTCTTAACACACATAGTAATCAGAGCTCTGCTTAGATTAATCAAACATACACCTGGGCTATAAAGTGCCCCCAAAATTTGTGCTGCATTGATGTAACTTCTAGTTCTATATAGTCTCAAAAAATATTTTTTCTGCAAAGTGTACGCCAACATAACTAAATGAGGTGACTTGCTATTTGGATTTATTAAGCAGTGAATTTATTTTAAGCCACAGGAAGGAGTTAATAAACTCCACTTACAAAATCTAGTTGACTTTTTCTTTTTTTGTTGCAGTCTTACCATTAAGTTAAGAATGGACGAAGAGATGATGCTTTGCTTTTTGAAGTGCGTGTGTATACACGTGAAGGCATATATAAAAACTGCTGGTCTCTCTGTCTCAGAGGGCGCTCAGGGGAGAACAGCTCTGGCACCTCTCAGAGAAGATAACTGCCTCTCATACTTGGATGTGTGTACCAGACGGGTACGGTCAGCCGAAAACATGAAAGCTAATCATTCAGATGTGATTTGTATTTGGTTTTCATGAGCAGTTAAAGTGATTAAGTATACTGAATAGCTCTTTGATACAATTTTAAGTTGTGAAACTACACTGACAAATCTAAGATTACGTGTTAGGATCTGTAGCTCCATTGGCAAATTATTTCAAGCATTTTTCTATAATCACTTTCCCCTCTAAATAAACTTTGAAAATAATCACATTATAATCTGAACAAATGATGCCTCACCATTTTGAGCTGCTTTTCTATAGATATATAAACCTGGTTCTCTTTAGTAGGTTTTATTTTGGATATACATTTTAAAACTCAGTAATTGTTGTCAGATGTTAAGTTCAAAGCCAGCCAGTGTTTCTTTTTAGCCATATGGGTCATGCCGCACCAAAATCTGCAATTTGTGGAAACTAACTTTTATCTTTTTAATCCAGACCAACATGTATGTAAAATTATATTCTTAGAGAATTGGTAATCTCATTGTATTGCTTTAGACTGGATTGTAAGATGCACATATTACTTTGAGAAGAGCTCAAGGAAGAAAATAATTTATTTCCTTCGTTCTGAACCTCAAACTAGATCAACTCTAGAAATTGCTTTATTGCAGCAAGTGGTTTTCATTCCCACAAAACCTGAGGCAGCTCTTCTGCCCAGACCAGACCCCCACCTCCTGGTTCTTCAGAAAGAGCATGTCTCTGGCTCCTCCCTGAGAGGGAGAACTGCACGCTCTGTGGGTCCGTCATAAAAAGACACACCAGGTTCTGTTCAGGGAGCCTCGAGTCGCCAGACACAACTGTTCATTTCATGCAAGTGCGAGTCACAGTATGCATCTGTCCGTCAGAGTCTGGTGAAGCTCTGCCACTGTCTCCTGATGGTTTCCTGGATCTGTCCGTAACATGCCTACGGCTAACAGTCCAGCTCTGCGTTTGTGGCTAGGTCGATGTGTGGTGTTACGTGCCATCTTTGAAAAAACTGCCCACTGGCTCTCACAGGGAAAATAAGGCTAGACTGTAGATCTCTGCAACTGAGTTTAAAGTGCTTGACTGTGTTGCTTACATAGCTCTTACTCACCAAACAGCCCTGGTGTAACTTTCTGGCACCTTATTTTTAAGTCAGATGCTTAGATTTGGGATAGACCTGACCTTGTTACTTATCAAATAACATTTTGAGATTTTTAATGTATTCATTGAGTTTCTAAAATGTATTGTGAATTTCTCAGACCAACACAAGAGAGATTTATGCTGGAGCTCCTTTTCTGCTTAAAAACGTTTAATGGTTTATTTCTGCTACAATTACAATGTTAAGAATGCCAAATGCTGCCAGTTTAATGGTTTGATAGCTACCTCTTTCTAAGAAAGCCGATGGTCGTCTTCGAGAGGGACATTCAGTGTCTCCCTTACACCAAGTAGATGATAGATTCAAACTTTAAGAATTGGCAGAAGTGGAAACTAATTTGTTCAGCTCTTCTCAGACTGGAGAATGCTGTTAGTGCTTACATAGTGGCAAAGGTAGTCTTTTTTTTTTTTTTTCTTCTTTACAAAACAGGTGATGGCTATCTGCAGTAGTCTTGGGATCTCTGGTCAAAGTGACCTCCAGTCTGAAAGGCAGCACCTGTAGGTGTTAAGGCCTAAATTATCAGTCATTATCAAACTGCCATTAACTGATGGCAGCAAAGATACCTCTCCTCATGGTTACTTTTGGCTGTCCTATGTTGGGATAAGTTGATAACTCTGGCTTTAGATGAAGTAGTTAATGTAACACTAGAGAGGATATAGTTTAACTCAAAGAAGAGGTAGCAGGTTTGGGAATCTGTGATTGTGGTGTCCGTTGATTGTAGGAGAGACTGTCGGTAAAGGATTTGAAGGGCCGCCCGTGAACACAAGGCTCAGAGGGCTCGCTGCTCCAGCAAGTGTGACTGCCAGAGCCCGGCCTGCCTGAGTGACACTGACAGGTTAACTCTGGGCTTTCAGGGACTTGATGACTGGGATTTGGGAGGATTTTGTTTTTTAATGTAAGAATGAAAATCAAAGGGATAATACAATTTGCCTTTATATTCTTGTTATTTTTGAAAAGCACCATTTCTCCAATTGGGGAGGGTTCCTCAATTCTTGTGAGCACTTTGAGCCAAAAATACTTTTAAGTTTAATGTGGAGTTAAAAAGACAGAAGTTTCAGTGGAAGAATGAGGGGAGCTTCCAGGAAGATTCTTTTGCCTCTTCACAAGGAAATAAGTAAGGTTGGCTTTCAAGACAAGTCATGTTAGGCTGACACTGACGTATGGAAAAGGCTGCTTGTTAGCAAATTTGTTGTTGTTGTTGAGACAGAGTCTCACTTTGTCACCCTTGGTAGAGTGCTGTGGTCTCCTAGCTCAGAGCAACCTCAAACTCTTTGGCTCAAGCAATTCTTTTGCCTCAGCCTCCCTAATAGCTGGGACTATAGGTGCCCGGCACAACGACCAGCTATGTTTGTTTGTTTGTTTAGCAGGCCTGGGCCGGGTTTAAGCCCACCAGCCCCAGAGCACGGGGCCAGTGCCCTAACCACTGAGCTATGGGCGCCTAGCTAAGCAAGTGTTTTTGGTCTGAAGGGATTACAAATTATGGGATGCTGACATTTGGGCTTCAGAACAAAAATTTTTAAATAAATTTAATGGAGATGGTTGAAATGTGTTCAGAATAATGTTTCTGGAGTGGGAATCTTAGGTTTTGAAATGTTAAACCCAGAAATGGCAATGAAAAATTAAAACCTGGACCTTAGGTCCCATCACACACAGTCCTCCAGGGTCACGTGAAAGCTCCAGTTGCCTCAGCTGGTCCGTCCCGACTGCCTCCTCCTCGCCGCCTCGTGCTGCTGAAGATACTATAACAGCTCTGACTCCACAGCCCTGTTTTGTATAAAGTAATATATTGATTATTCCAGAGTAAACAATACATTTTTAGTTACCCAAGAACTTTTCTTCTTTGTCCGTTTGCAATTGTCTTCATTAGAGGTGGTAAGAGGGCAGGAAAGCACGGGCTGTGTGTTTGGTCCCAGTCAGTCTCCACTGCAATGCAGTATTGGGATCTTTCCCAGAAGAGGTCACTGCCCATAATGTATTACCTCACAGGTAGTTAGTGCTACCTATTGGACTAACATTTACAGCAGTTGAAACTTTGTGTACATGAAAGTAGCTACAGAGTGTTCATTAAAAGACTCCAGTTCAGTGGTCACTTCACTTCTAAACAGTCAGCGCCAGCGTCTCCTTCCTCACAGTGGTTTAGGGCTGGCTTTGTGCGCTGCCAGGGTTACTCGGTGTGAACCCAGGAAGTTCAAGTGTTAACATGTAGGAAAATCATAAGCCTAAATTGAGAAGTGTCCCACTGATAGGTTGTACTATGCATGGAAAGTGGCAGATGGCTTTCAGGGAAGATTAATCTTAATAAAGCAATATTTAATATTGAAGACAGACACTATTCTTTTTAGTTCAGAATTTCTGCCAAGTAAAACAAAACTTGCCAATAAAATAGTAAGTATTTTTAAAATGCCATGCAAACTTCTGACTACAGAACACATGGGAAGCACCACCCAGGGGACGAGTCAGCCCCTGACCCCGGTGCTCGGCCAGGTGCCGAGTTTCTGTCCACACCAGGCTCCCAGAGCAGGGCCGGCAGGAGTCACTACAGAACCAGCCCGGTCATCTCCAAGGGCAACGTGTGGTTTACCTTGTTTATTAACTAAGAAATAATGTTTCCAAGATGGTCACTTTGATCAGTGCCACTCTTCACGTGCACAGAGTACCAGGCTGTTTCCTCTGCACCTCACCCTGGATCGAGGCACTTTCTCCACCTGTCACTAGTTCACAGACTCCGATTTGTTGCCATTAAGTAAACTTGAGTCCTTATGTGTGCTCTGTAAAGATTTTTTGTAATTTTTTCTTGAAATTGTGATTGTTTTCATTGACAGTAATGACATTTAATGTATGTAATTGTCTATGCATTTTAAGTTAAACTGCCTAAAATGTGATTTGAGACATACACTTGTTTGTGTTACAAACTGTAAACGATCTGTTCGAGATATTAGGTTATCCCACCTGCTGCTGTGTTTGTAAACAAAGACAAATGTTGCTTTAAGAAGTAATTACAATTAGGAATTGGCTATGGATGTGATACTTGATATTTTTTAAGATAAACTTGTTTGCTTTTGTGTATTATACCAGAAAACTTTTTTTTTTTAATGTATTTTGCTGGTTTCACAGGTTTTTCATGTATTTTTTTCCTTAGGCACAGTTCTGGGCCCCTGAGCAAGTCCAGAGTCTAATTAATTACAAATTTGTCGCTATAAAGAAAGAAAACAAAGGAGCCTGAGACACTTCTTTGCACATGACCTGCGTTCACAGAGGCATCTGAACGGGAACAGCCCCCCACACACCCTCCTTCAGCAGCAGAGTGTCCTGGGGGCAGTTTCCCCCTCAGGCTTCAAGGCTCCACTGCTCTTGGTAACCAGGTCACCTGTGGATACAGAATCCAGGGACATTGCCTGCCTGGCCCCACTGCCCTGCCCCACTTTCTGACTTTGTCCAACATTCAGCAGTCCCTTGTTGACCAGTCCAGGACCCATTTTCTCTTCCACAGACACCCTAACTTGTCCTTTTAGGAACCCACTGAGTAGATGCCAAAGCAGTGGCTGAAGTGTTTTCTAAAATGACCATCCACTGGTTGGCTTTTCAGGTGAAAGCCAAAGTGAGCTGAGCTGCTTCGGGTCATCCCGGTCTTGACTAGCACTGACACTGAGCTGTGCGTGGGGCCGTGTGCTGCTTGAGCAGCTCCGTGCCCACCAGCCTCACAGAGCAGAGGGAGATTGTGTCTTGTTGCCTGGTACTTGTAAAACTGCTGAACAACAACTCCATTTAGTAGATGATGAATCTGAGGCACAGAGGTAAAAATCAGGTGGTGAAACTAGAATTAAGAGTCCTGTGTGTGGCTTACACCACAGTTTTTGCCCTAATAGAAATGTTTTCCTAAAAACAGGTTCTGTTACTTGTTCTCATCATGGTTGCCTAAATGCTGCAGTTCTGCTTCTGAAGCTGTATAAGGCAAATAATGTTCAAAGGCATAGCACTTATAGGTAGGTTTAAGATACAGATGTTATAAAAAGTATTGGATAGGCCGGGTATGGTGGCTCATACCTATAATCTGAAACCAGCCTAAGGAAGAGCAAGACCCACATTTCTACATAAAGTAGAATTAGCTGGGCCTCGAGGTGGGCTCCTGGAGTCCCAACTGTGTGGGAGGCTGAGGCAGGGGATCACTGAACCCAGAAGTTTGAGGTTGCTGTGAGCTGTGACGACACCACTGCACCTCAGCCCTGGTGACAGAGCTAGACCCTGTCTGAACAGAATGAAAAGGTACTGGATAATTCCAACAGCTACCTTAGGTCCAGCCTTTGTGCAGTTAGCAGTTGTTGGAGGCCTGATGGATGTCCAGCTGCCGTGCAGTGGTAGAGACCAAGGCTGTTGGAACCGTTGACAGAAGAGGCCCTGTAAGCAGTGGGAGGCAGCCAAGATGTACAGGAACCAGATGGGTGGGACCGTCAGGGAGGTTCTGCCAAGCAGGGTGAGACAGTTCTTTTTTTAAATGTGCCAATGTAGGACATGCTAAGTTAAGCATCTTAATTGTTGCTTAGTTACTGCAACACACAGAGTCCCAAGCACTGAACTTAATGGATACCTGGATCCTTTCTCGAATGCTCAAAGAAATCTGTACCAAAAGATTAATGACCTGGACTCTTACTTGGGCTCTTTATAGAACTGAGATGAAGAGGGTTGATGTGAAGTAGGAAGTCACTTTACAAACCTGGAGATGTTTCTTATCTGAGGGGTGGATCTGTAGTAGAAATCCTATCAAATTCTAGAAGGCAGCCCCTCATGTACTTGGGGGTGGGGAGAAAGTGGGGTTTGTTTCTGACAGTCTCCATCTTCCTGGGCTAAAGTGTGGAATCAGCCTAGCTCAGCAACTTCAGCCTGAGGCAAGTGATCCTCTTGTCTCATCCTCAGTAGCTGGGACTACAGGTGTGCGCCACCATGCCCCCTTAGTTTTTCTATTTTTAGCAGAGACAGGGTCTCTCTCTTGCTTAGGCTGGTCTTAAAATGCTGAGTTCAGGCTCGGTGCCTGTGGCTCAACAGGCTAAGGCGCCAGCCACGTACACCTGAGCTGGCGGGTTCAAATCCAGCCCGGGCCCGCCAAACAACAATGACAGTTGCAACCAAAAAAAAAAAATAGCCAGGTGTTGTGGCAGGCGCCTGTAGTCCCAACTACTTGGGAGACGAAGGCAAGAGACTCGCTTGAGCCCAGGAATTGGAGGTTGCTGTGATCTGTGATGCCACAGCACTCTATCCAGGGTGACAGCTTGAGGCTCTGACTCAAAAAAAAAAAAAAAAAAATGCTGAGTTCAAGGGATCCTCCTGCCTCGGCCTCCCAGAGTGCTGGGGTCACAGGTGTGAGCCGCCCCACCCAGCCTTATTGGGCAGAATTATCTTGAGCTTTAAGCTGTGGTGTGAAGCAATCAGTTGGCTTCCTTTTTTCACTTACCTCATCTTTGAAACATAATGCTCGTAGTACCGTGAGGGAAAAAGCAGCATTCTTGTACTTGAAGAGATGTATTTGGTAAATTAGCTTAACCAAAACACTGCACATCTAATGTACTATGTCTATACAAGTGTTCCTTTTAAAACAAAATCAGGAGGATTAAAAGTTAAACAATGTGGGGCGGCGCCTGTGGCTCATTGAGTAGGGCACCAGCCCCAAATACCGAGGGTGGTGGGTTCGAACCTGGCCCCGACCAAACTGCAACAACAAAAAAATAGCCAGGCATTGTGGTGGGCGTCTGTGGTCCCAGCTTCTCAGGAAGCTAAGGCAAGAGAATCGCCTAAACCCAAGAGCTGGAGGTTGCTGTGAACTATGACACCACAGCACTCTACCGAGGGCAACAAAGTGACACTCTGTCTCTTAAAAAAAAAAGTTAAACAATGTGATAACATTTATTGAACGCCATGGTTGCATTCTACATAAGTGATCGTACATACTAGTCTGGCTCAGCACCTATAGCTCAAGCGGCTAAGCCACCAGCCACATACACCAGAGCTGGGGTTCGAATCCCACCCGGGCCTGCCAAACAACAATGACAATTACAACCAAAAAATAGCCAGATGTTGTGGTGGACGCCTTTAGTCCATCTACTTGGGAGGCAGAGGCAAGAGAATCGCTTAAGCCCAGGAGTTGGAAGTTGCTGTGAACTATAATGCTACAGCGCTCTACCCAGGGTGACAGGTTAAGACTCTGTCTCAAAAAAAATACATACTGGGGCAGCACCTGTGGCTCAAAGGAGTAGGGCGTCAACCCCATATGCCAGAGGTGGTGGGTTCAAACACAGCCCTGGCCAAAAACTGCAAAAAAAATAAATAAATAAATACATACGTACTAGTACTAGTGTGCCTTTAACAATTCTGGTTTATATTTTTGAGGGATAATTATTAATAGGACCCCCTTTGCATTCCTAAAAGACCTGGTTTCAAGAATAAATTATGTGGATAATTTAAGGATATATTCTAAACACAACAAAAAATAGTACCAGTGAAGATTTTCTGATTATTTTCTGAGAAAAAAACGTACCCACAGCTTCTACATCTGCAGATTCAACCAACCTCAGATGGAAAATAATTGTGAAAAAAAAATAATGCAGATAGAAAACCATAACTGACTGAAACAGCTGTTTCCATAGCTTTTGCATTGCCTCAGGTATTGTAAGTAATCCAGTGATAATTTTAAGTACACAGGAGGATGTGCATAGGTCATGTGCAAATACCCCATCCTCAGGGGTCCTGGGACCATCCTCTGTAGATAGGGAGTAAGTGGGGGCGACTCATGCTGAGTCTTAGGTGAAGAAAAACATGGAGTGGACTTCAAGGCAGGCACATTATCTCCAGTCAACCCCAGCAACAGTGGAAAGCACATTCCAGCCCTGGAGCGGGAGGAATACACTGTCCTCCTTTTGGTGGCGTTTTTCTTTTTTTTCTTTTTTTTTTTTTTTTTGAGACAGAGCCTCAAGCTGTCACCCTGGATAGAGTGCTGTGGCATCACAGCTCACAGCAACCTCCAATTCCTGGGCTCAAGCGAGTCTCCTGCCTCTGCCTCCCAAGTAGCTGGGACCAC